>JARVJO010000173.1:2039390-2074537 GCA_031762555.1 Cynodonichthys magdalenae | reverse complement strand
AGATTTACTTAATTCAGTTGAGTAGAACCTGTTGACATAATATATTTAAGTAAATCCAAAGGAAACATTTTGAAAATTTTTTTTTGATTTTATGATCAGCCAACATAAATTTGTACTTTCTGAAAAAACAAGCATTGTAAATATTTTACTGGGGTACTATTTTCTTTTATTCCTAAAATGCAAAAGAATCAATTTAATGACACTGTCCTAGTCCTGAAAACTAGGACAGTTTTATTTGTGATACATCCACATTCAGGTTTTGCACTTTCTTCACACAACCCCTCCCCCCCCACACCAACATAGCTTTTATTTCTTTCAGTGATTGGGAGTGTAATACAGGCCGACTACATTAAAGCCATTTCCACTAAGTGAAATATGTGTCCCATCAGTGCAGCTCATTAATTATTTATCTGTTTGCTCACATCTGAAATAAACCTGAAAAAAAAAAAAACAGAATCTGTTTATGTGGTCTTCATGCTGGAGTCTCTGATGTCATCCATGGGCTGTGCTTGCATGCTGATTTGACCTGAATATCATTTACATATTCTTTCCTGGATGGCTCCATTCCTCTCATAGAAACAAAGATGTTGCATGATTGGAAAAAAAAGAGCAGGAAGGATCTCGGATCAATAAAATCTCTGTGCCAAAAAGTTCAAAGAAGACAACATGTGTTCTTTTTTTTTTTCTTCTGTCCTTTAAGTAATTATGAATGGTGAAGGATGTTACCATAACTGAACATGTTTGTAATGGATGATTTCCAGATGTCCCATATAGGCACTAATGCATTTGCTACAGCAATAAAAATACTTCTGATTACATTTTTTTTAAAGAAAAGCTGGAGCTATCATTGCAAGTGGAACAAAAGCAGATGAAAAGGCAAAGGAAGATCAGAGGGATATGACGAGAGGCTGGGGTTCCAGGAAATGGTATTTGATAGAATTTTACAATGGGTGAGAGAAAGGGGAAGCTCTGGCATATGCGGCAGCGCGAGCAGCCTGGAATTTATCGCCTCGTTGCAGGAGCGAGCAAGGAAATTAAGTGATAAGAAAATCAATGGGATCCTTCTGGATCCCTTTTTGCAAATGTTTAAAATTCCCGACGTATGTGCAGAGAAGAGGGGAACACGGGAGGAGTGAAAGGTTCCAGGAGAGGACACGGGCGGGTGTGGGGGTCGATAGGCGTGGAGGAGAGGGTCATCAATCACACGCGGGTGACACACAATGAAATCTGACCGCAGCCCAACATGTTTTAATGCGGCATCCATTAGAGCCCTCAAATAAATTGCAATTTGGAAAACAGAACACAATACCAGCCAAGTTTTCCTCATCCATCTTGCATCGTGTCATGTAATGTAATTGCGTTGTTAATTTATCCAAGAATTTCCTTGGTACACCATTTCATTCACATTGGTTAATTTCCCTGTAGAGTATATTTTCTCTCTTTCACTCAGTCAGATCCCTCCCTCCTCCACACCCTCCTCTAGCTGCACAGCTAGCAGGAGCAGAGTAATGTTTCTGCTTAGCGTGGCATTAGTCGAAGGGCTAATCAAAGTACTGAAGTCTGTGACACTTTATCAATGTTTGGCCGTTTGCCGGCCAACCTTGCTGTAGTGCAGATCCAATCAGGTCTTCGCTGGCTGTCATTATGTCTCGGTGACAGCGGGATCACTCAAAAATGCCTGTGGAGTACATCGATATTATTGACAGAGTTTGGGGGCATTTGAACCTGGGCAGCAGCAGCAGCGAATGAATAACCAGCAGAGCGCTGACACTTCCTGTCTTTGGTCCGGGGCTTTAAAGCAAGTCAGGGCGAAGACACGTGAAAGGGAAGACATATGGACATGTCTGGGATAAATGCCAAAATCAATAGGATGCCTAAAATAAAATGAAGGTATATAAAAAATGAGAGATGGAGAATTTGTTTTTTTTAATCTGTCAAAAAATCTTTACAAGATTTGACTCTAGATTTGTTTTAAATTCCTAAGTTGTCCTTTGCCAAAGGTGATGATGTTTTTGTGTGTGTTTCTGTGTAAATATATGTTTGTAACATTGGCAAAATAAATCTTATGAACCAATAAACAAATACAAAAAAACCCACTGATTTATTGAAAGATTATTTACAACTAATTACCTTTTGGAGTCAACCCCATTCAAGATGGCCACCATTGCTGAGCAACCTTATAAAACACAAAAATGTCAATCACAATTTTATAAATATTGAATACAAGAACAAAGTGATTGCACTGGATCTGTTTTTAATGTTGTGCCATTAACTATTATTCAGCTGTGTATCTGTGTTAGCAAAATATCTCATGAACCATTGGAAGTTGAATGAAACTCCCAGTAAGAACTCATAAGATGTGCATCAATAGCCAATTAACTTTTCAAGTCAATCCAATTCGGCAAGTTTTATGCATTCCTTAAAGAAATGATAACTCTATAATTTGATGTAGTAGTCATCTCTGGTTGCAACACATAATACCCACCTCAGTATTGGTTAGTAACACAGAAGAAGTCCAAACCAGGTGTATTTTCTTACCTCCTGTCACCTGACTGTAGATCTCCAGGAGGAGGAGGAGGAGGGGGGTTAGAGACCCTGCAGGGGTGAAAGGACGACATGATGAGTAATATACTTTTGTCTCTCTCCTGGCGCAGTCCTCAATGCATCTTCTCTCGCCGTCAACCCCACGAGGCCAGATATAGAGAGAGAACAAGAGGCCCGACATGATCAAAGGATGACAGAGGATCTAGAGGAGGAGAGTCGACCAAAACAAAGATTCATTCTAAAGTTCCCTGGGTGCGGGGTTCCGTGCAGTTTGACAGAGAGACTCCACCCCTCAGGCAGCACTCCTTTCAATCGGTGGACACATCACACACAACAAATGATCCTCTGTTAACTGATTCATCTGTATATTAGATGCACATTAAGGATTCAAAATCAAACTTTAAAGTATGCTTGCATCAGGTGAGAAAACTCCAAAATGTCATCGTATTTAAAAAAAATTGCTTTGTAAATAAGCGAATGTGTGACAGTTTAATTTCAAAAGATCTTGGAATTAAAACCCCACTTGAAATACTTTCTAATAAATACTATTTTATTTCTAATGTGTTTCACTTCCACATTTTCCTAAACCATTGTCAATCAATTCTTATTTTGAAGAAATCAAATGCTTTTTTTCTGCTGTTTGTTTCTAGTTTGTTAACCCCCTAACATAAACAATAGTAACCACAGGACATACATTCAATTTGTTGATTAATACCGATGAATTAAGTTTTCATTCCATTTTGGGGAATCCTTAAGTTGTAGTAATTAGGGTAGAAAATATATTAAAATGTAAACTGATATCTATCTTTATACAACATAAAAACCCAAAATGTAGAGTTCACCTTTCTTTAACATTTTGGATACTGAAATTAGACACAACAGACTAAATCTGACCTGCATATCTTGACTGATGCAATATTTTATTTTGCTGAGAAATGCTGAGAATAATTTGGATCCTTAATAAATGACAAGAGGAGAGTAGTGATAATCAGTTTGTTTATACAGATAATCTTTACCTTATAAAAGTACTGGAGCTATTCACATCAGTAACATAGAACATGAGCAGCATGAATGTATGTTTCATTAAAATGACATATTGTAAAGAAAGTATCAATAATTTCATTTTACTATCAAAATAAAAGCAAAATTAGTCCTGCATATCCAAAAACACAGCAGTCATCAAAACTTACAGATCTCTGCTTAAAGGGCCAACATTATGTGATTCTCAGGCATATAGTTCAATTTTATACCATAATAAAGTAACTATGTTACCTTCAGTTGTTATGAAAATGCTGTGAGTTTGTATAAATCAAAACAAATTTTGACTTCCATCACAGCCATTTCTAAACACTTTTAAATTGGCTTCTGTCTTTTTGAGAACCTCCTACCGATTCTATCACGCCCATTTCTGCCTGTCGTCACAACAGCTTCATGCCATTTACAACTGGTCTTAGGAGCATTGTATTTTGTTGTAATAATTATTAATAAAAGCAGCAACATTATACAATATTGGTTTTGGAAAAGGGCAACTCAGGATACAATTAAACCTTACCGTCAGACCCGGAAAGAAAATTTTGTGAAGAACAGGAGCGAGTACTGAGATGATTTTTTAACTTGGTAAGATATCTCCCAATCATCCTCACAGACACACACGTTATTGTTCAGCTATTTTATTATTTTCCTAAAATATGGTGTAAGCCGGCTAAAGAACACAGATCATAATATAAGTAACGAATGGTAACCGTAGACCACAGATAGACCAAACAACTGAACAAAAAAGCGTGAGCTGTTTTTAGCTTACTTGGGCAGACAACAACGGTGTTTGAGTATTTCTGAGTGTTGGAACTGCACCATCTTTTAGTGATAATCTTGTTTTTAGTCCACCGTTAAAGTCCCTTTTGTTCAGAAAGCTATTATCCATAAAGTGACTTGCACAAATATATAGCAAATTTTTTTCATTGGAAGGTTACTTCCAAAAATGAAATCAAACCATTTCTTATGAACCACGTCATCCTTGGCATCCAAAAATACATTTCCTCAAAGGCATTTTTTAATCCAAAAAGGACTGGACTGAGAAACAGTGAGCTCAGCAGACGTGCGGTTTCACCAGGTATTTGTTTGCTAATTGTTGCTGCCGATAGGCTGCAGGAGTCGCGGGCAGGAGGTGTGCTCTGTGATGCAGAAGCTCAGCTTGGAGACACAGCCCAGAGGAGGAGCTCCACCTAAAAGGTGGTTCTAGGGCAACGAGTCATTTTTGTTCTCCTGAATGACTGCCTCAGGACCCTACAGGATTTCTCAAACATGCATGAATGAGTCAAATCAATGCTTTGTGTATGTTTTTGATGAGGGTATGACGTTGTAACATAAAGCTCAAAAAAGTTGATTTCACATGATATTGCCCCTTTAAACACATTTTGATTTCATTGTCTTGAGCGGTAGGTACTATCTGTGATTATAAAGTAGGTTTAACTTAGCTGAATGTCTACACTGGAGAGAAATTTGTTATGTAACAAGATGCTAAACATTAAGGTAAACACGGTGGAAGTAACTAATGTCTTAATGTTCCAATTGTGTTACTAGTAGAGAGATCGATAGGCAGATCGGCGCTGCGCCTGCAGTGATGAGGGCGATGTATTGATCCGTTGTGGTGAAGCGAGAAATGAGCCAGAAGGCGAAGTTCTCGGTTTAACGGTCGGTCTACGTTCCTACCCTCATCTATGGTCACGAGTTTTGGGTAGTGACCGAAAGAACAAGATCGCGGATACAAGCGGCTGAAATGAGATTCCTCCGCAGGGTGTCCGAGCTTCTCATCCTATCTCTAAGGGAGAGTCCAGTCATCTGGGAGGGACTCAGAGTAGAGCCGCTGCTCCTCCACGTCGAGAGGAGCCATTTGAGGTGGCTCGGGCATCTGGTTAGGATGCCTCCTGGAAGCCTCCCTGGTGAGGTGTTCTGAGCATGTCCCACTGGGAGGAGACCCAGAGGAAGACCCAGGACACGCTGGAGGGACTATGTTGCTCAGGTTTCTCTGCTTAGGCTGCTGCCCCCATATTCTTCAAAGTCTGCACTTTTTAAAATTTCTATCACACAGCTTGGCGCAGCTACAGCAGCAGGAGAAGATGGAGGAGCAAATATTCACCTGTAAATCAGTTAAGATTCTGACAGGTGAAGTGAAAAAAATCTGATTCTAAATTTAGCCTTTTCGGCCCTTTGTCCACACTGGGGTAAAAGTGAGAAATAGAGAAATATATTAGTTTATTTAAATTTTATCTGTCAGCAGCACATCCACTCTTGCTTGTTAAGTTTTTGGTCTGCACACACAGAGCAACTCTGACACATTCTGCTCCATTTGAAAGTTAGGGTTAAGTTCAAGAAAGCTGGCAAAAAATAAATCAGCTCTATTTGTTCCCCACATTTACAGGTACCTGAGTGTAACTTTCTTATGTACACACATTTGTAAAATGTACAACTAATAAAAAATTGCAACCCCAATTCTGAAAAATGTTGCCAAATTGTATAAAATGTAAACAAAAACAATTTTCAAATATTAGTTCCCAGTTCCAGCCACAACATGGTTAAGGCACCATCAATGCAGAATATATAGGTTTTAGAACAACATTTGCTCTAATCCAGCAGAAAAATAAATCCAACAGAAAACAAAACAATGGCCAACATCCTCTTCTATTTTTCAGAATGTGGGTTATACAAGATTAGTTTAACTGGTTTAGATTAAGTTTTTAGCTAAATTCAAGGCTGATTTTTTTTCTCTGTGCAGCTGATTTTAAAGATGTCTGCCTTTAAATGACTCACAGATGGAGCTCTTTTCTTGTAACGCAACATTATTATGTGACTTTGTTGGCCTTTTGCTGGGACTCATTTTTGACCATCAGGTTTTCATGATTCATTAAATCTTTTTTGTGGAATTCCACAGGCTGGTAAAATGGTTATGACCTCTTTATCTGTTTTATGGACTCCCGCATCCAGCATTGGAGGGTGAAAATCAATGTTATTTCTGACTGAAATCAATTGAATTTGTTGGTAATCTAATCACGCAACAGTGCATGAGATAGAAAATCACAGGACAAAAAAATTAATTCATTTGGATTAAAGTATATAAAAGAAAACAAATCAAATGCCTAAACTTTACATTAAGCTGAGAGCAACTGGTAAACATCTATTGCATTTTTATTATTGTCCACTTCTAAAGGTAAAGATGGGCAATACGTTTCTTGCCTGCGTGTATTGTATGTGTGCATGAATCATTGAAGAACTTTTAACAAACCTTTCAGAAAGTCATCATTGGGTTGACGTCTACAACTGATACAAGAATTTCACCAGAGCCAAGGGATCTTGGCAAACAGAAAAACACTTTAATTCAGCAATTTCTACAAACATTTGCGGACAAATCACCAACTTCAACTCTGAGCTGCACCAGAATTTACAAATTTGACAATAATGGACTAAATCAACTCAAGTTTGTTAGCAAAATGTCACATCTAATACTGAATAGATTTCAATGAATCTTAAAGCCCATAAGCACCTGCTTGACATCTACACTCAAAAAACAGATGTAGTGGATTTAATCAAAAAGGAAATAATAAAATAATAATACTTTTACTTTAAGTAAATGTAAAATCAATGTAAAGTAAATGTGTTACCTTTACTCAGTTCAGCTGACATAAATTTCTTTTATTAAATCCATTACACAGTATCTGTTTTTTGAGTGTACAGCTGATTAACTTTTACATTCAACACAATTTAAGATGGTTCGAACACCCAATTGACAAAAATAACACAAAAATGACATTAACCCTGCAAGTCTTACAGATGGGTGTCACAGTAGCTGAGCATTGTCCTCAACACATAATTTGAGTACAGCACATCTTTGCGTAAAAACCTGGCATTTACTGTCAGAGTCAACCCTGTTTGTCTGTTAATGCTCGTTTTTTAATAGATTTAGGCCTTTGCATATTTTGAATTTTCTTGTGCCGAAAGAGAAGTATTTTACTTTAATGTTTCTTCAAATAAAGATTGATTGAAGCTTATTTCAAATAGCATCATTGATCATTTTGTTGTGAAAACCTCTTCCCTGTAATCTCTCTCTTCCTCTTGTCATCACTGTAAAGTCTAATGATGCACAGATTGACACTACAGTCCCCCCACCTCCTCCTCTCAGCCCATCTGTGCAAAAGATCCAAGCATAGAGTTCTGCTTCTGATTCTGCCTCCCAGCCTGGGAGAATAAGAAAATTAATGAGATAGATTTATCTATTTCTGGTAATACACTCACCCATGTTTCCTCCATGCAGGTCCTAAAAGCATAGCAGAATGTCCTAGAAGAGAGTGGCATCATTAGGTGCAGTGTATTTCCCCTCACAATTCACTCAGTGTTTAAACAATCTGAGTAAAGCCTTTAATACAGCAAGATTAATAATCAAAATACATTTTTCAATCTTGAGGCTGGCAGGTTTGAGTTTCATTCAAGTTTGCCTTCTGTGATGACCCCTGCTGAAAGGAGCTTTTAAAAGTCAAACAACAGTAGCTAAGACCAATCTTTAATGCATATTCTGAGCTCTAGCAGATTTTAGCAAATTTGCCATTAACTTGCTGGAGTGAACTCGATGTGTCTGTTAGCAAAATATCTAATCCATTTTGTAAATTTTGATGAAACTTTCAGGAAAAATGAACTGGATTTACCTCTAATTCTCTATTGGAGCCAACCAAATTCAAGATGTCTTTCACAGTCATTTGATGCAATAAACAAACAAATACAAAAACACACAAAAAAAGCTATATTGTCCAAGATCTCTGCTTATAGATCTAGCATTAGCTGTTAGAATCAACCTTGTTTGTTGGCAAAATATCTCATGAAACACTTTGTAGTCCAATTTATGATGGGCCAATCAACCATAGCAAATACAAAAATGGCTACAAATCAGTCAGTTTTAAAAGATATTGAGATAAACTTTTATGTGTTTGTAGCTGAGAGTCATGCATTCCTTTAAGAAATGACAGGCCTTCAATTTATTAATATAACTCACCTTCACCTGCTACCTTTCAAAATGATAAATAAAATAGCAGTAGTTATGTACAAAAGGGTTGTTATTATTTGGTCTTCCAATTACACTACAATCCACATCAGTGCCACCTATGATTGTGGAGTTTACAGAGACAGCATACATAAACTCATCAAAGAGCAGCCTGAAATAACCTGCAGCTGTAAACCCAAACAGAGAGTGGTTAAAACAGGCTAAGAGTCAATAATGGCTTAGATGCTCCTATTTGTTTTTGTCAGAGCTTTTTGCCCTCGCTTGGTAATGTTTTGCAGAATTGCCTTAAGGTTGATGGAAATTAGCCACATTTATATCACTGCTGCACAAATGAAAATGTAAATTCTTGATCTTCTAGGACAATTACTTTATCTATGTAGATCGTCTGCATATAATCCATCTATTTTTAGAGGCCCTAGTTGAATGATAGGGACTTTTTCTTCCAAAGTACACATAAAATCAGATTGTTAATGAAAAATAAAAACTCCACAGCATCATGTTGGTTTTTTTGGGCTGCTAATAACAGAGTCCTGTAAACTGTAACTCTAAAGGTATGAATCAGGCAGTGTTCTCCAGCTGCCTGGGTGGTAAATCAGAGGAAAGATATGCAGTGATCCCAGTGAGCCGTGCTAACAGGTGAGGACCTAGCTTTCAGCACACCGGGGATTAAGTTTCTGAAGAAACCTGGGCAAGAGTGTGAAAACATTGAAGACTGTTAATGTTTTCACATTCAAACTGAGGGAGTCTTTCTCCAAAAGTAATGACTTCACATCTACCACAACTACTTTGGGAATGTACAGTGGTAAAAAAAATTCTGAAGACTTTGGAGCACTAGGAAGAGTTATTCATATTTATCACATCGTTGGCCAGTTTTCTTGGACAAGTTGCTAAAGAATTTCAAATTGAAAAGATTTTTTGACTTCAGTTTAGAAAACTAGAGTTTCATTCTGACTTGATTTGCAAGCTAAGTGCTAGACTAAGCAGGGCCAAGACAAAAGTGGAACAAACTGATCAACTTGGTTTCTGGATGTTTGCAGACTGTTGTTAAAATAAGAGAGGATGCTTCAAAATTCAAAGGGGTAAACATAACCATGTACCATATTTTCAAAAAATGGATAAACATTTGGCTGCCATTAAATTTGAAATGGCTTTTTTTTTTAACTAAAAATTGTACAAGTTCATTAAAACGTGACTGTGTTCACATTCGCAAAATTCTTTGATTGGATTTGAAATCTATTCAGATTAAAGAATCCAAATGTATTGTTTATATGGGAACAAAGTGACGAGCGTTTACATGCACCAGGCTTTTATTCAGAACAGAAGTACTGACATGCGCAGAGTTGTAAACTTTTCCTAATAATAACACAGAATTTCTACTTCCATGATGAATATAAACAAACGCCTTCTGAGCGCCCAGAATGGACCCGAGCCAGGTATTAACAGTGGAGATGTTACTGCACCCCATGTTCAGACCATCAATATTTAAATATTTTTGAGCTCTTTCAAAGTTTCTAATAGAAATGTTGCATCACTAATCGACCACATTTGCTTCTCAGCCATAAAATATATAGCCAGGCGGAAATATGTCAGGTTGACACTGGGCACACGTGCAGCCAGGTCAGTTTTCCACAACCAGAACAACATGATCAGAATAAGTGTTTACATGTGCGCCATTCAAATTACCAATCAGCATAAACAATCTCTCTCACATTTGGATTACAAATTCATTCCGATTGAACTGAATCAGATCAGAATATTCCATTTGGGGCATTTACATGACACATTTTTATTCAGATTGGCTGTTTATTTCAATTACCCATTTCAACATAGCTGCTGTGAATATATTGTAGGTTTATGAGATTTGCTAATCATTGCATTTTTATTCACATTTTACACATTTCAACATTTTCAGTATTAAGGTTGTACTTACAGTAAGTGCGCACAGTAATATTTTGCCGTATACTTTCAAAATATCTACGCTATCATTTTATTTTGAAATCTATTTAAACTCTGTCACCCTGTTATTCAAGCCCTCCAGACCAACTTCTTCTATCTAAACCTCATAACCTTGATGTTGAAAGAGTAAAGTCCAAGTTCTGTTACTTGCACTTATGTTTGAAGGGTGAGTTAAAGAAAATGCTTAACCAGCAGAACGAAAAAAGATACAAATGAGTGATTGCTTCATCGGAGGACTCCGAGTCACAATAACGTGCGCCGCTGTCTTCACTTGAAATGGCGACACCTATGAAGAGGGCTTTCTCCCGTGAATCCCTGGCTCCCCTCGGCACACGCACAACCATCAGCGGGTTAATTAGCTGTGAAAGCTGCTCACTTGAAAGCTTAAATCACTCATTCAGCATTCTGTCATGAGCCACCAGCTTAACCAGGTTGATGAGGGTTCCGCCTTGTTTATCCAACACAGAAGACAGCCATGTGGAAGTGGGGTGGGTTGAAGAAGGCGCAACGAAAAGGGGGCATCAAATTTAGTCTTGCCATGGATCTAAAACTATACGTGCAGGAATACGCCCCGAGGGATCACAATAAACAACTGTTCATTCTCACATCTGTGTGATTGCAGGCTGCCATTCTTTTCACATTTTGGAAACATAATCTGTTGATTCAAAGTATTTGAATAATAACAGGTGGATTTAATAGTTTTTGGGGGGTTTTTTTGGAGGTGAATCCAACTCACCCACTCCACAGCAGAGAGCACCCATGCCTTTCTTTGTCTAACATAAATCCTATCTTCCAAGCCCTTCTGTCTGCTGCGGGGCACGATGGCACCAGATTCCCAGCATTCCGGAGTAAATTTGGCACACGCTTCTCGGGTGAGATCTGTCTGCCAGGCAGCCAGACCCAAGCTGAGCCCTTCACACCCTCCTGCCTTCGTAAGGTCAAACATAACGTCCAAATGTGTTTGCTTGTATGCAGAGCTACGATGGTTTTTTTTTCTGTTTTCCCTTTCATAGCAACAACAAAAAAGTCAGAGAGGTAGCGCTCATGTCTGCTTGATTCTCCCTTTAACAGGTTGGACATCTCAGAGACGGACTCATTTTGTTCTCACTGCAGGGGTATTGAACTGTAATGGCGCCCTGGGGAGGTCCGGACTAATATGTAAGAGCTTTCAGCGAGAGCAAATATCTGGGACTCAGATGTGGATTCACTTGTTTCATGAAAAACAAACAAAAAAATCCATTCATTAAAAAAGATGAAAACCAAGCTACTCTTTTACAAGTGCGCAGAACATAGTGTTTTCCTTTTAACAAAGTGCTGACAGCGTGGACTGCAAACAAAACGCTGCCTCTGCCTGCCGCTATAATCACGCTAACATTGTCGTTTTTAACGCTGCCATTGAAGATGACATCCATAAATCACCTCCCGTCGAAATAATCTCATAAACTTTTTACAGTGCTCATCAGCATTCTTTGTTTAACATTTATGTTTATTGATAAATGAAGATATGTTTAAATAATTCAAGCCAAACATTAGCTGTGAGCAGAGAGATTAATAATTGATGGTGTGTGTGAAGGGCTGGGCCACTCTGGGAATAGACAATATTAGCTTAATGCAGGCTGCTCGAACGGGGGAAGTGTAATGGACCCGCCACCTTTAACTGATGATGGTTATTGTGGCCTGAAAGTTGTTGCAAAAGGTTAAAAAAAAAAGAGAGGTCTAGTTGTATAAAGAGGGGAGGGAGCGGGGTTGTCGTGTGGTCATAGGTTTGGCTCATAGGAGCTGACAGTGCAAATTGTGGTTTTAATAGCAGGAGGTTTACACATTCTACCAGGAGGCCTTAATGGCCAGGAGTGTTCTTAGACTAAAGGAAGAAAAATGGTCCTGTGCTATTAAAATGAAACCCGAGACAGTCCTTGCTCTTAGTTTGGTGTTTTCCTTTTTTTTCCCCAAGTCAAACTCTGACTTTCCATCACTCATTCTGATCCCCTCCTGTCCATTTCCTGCTCCAGGTCTCACTTTAGTTTGCCCACACACCCTTAACATAGCAATGAGTCACAAAGCGATCCGATGACCCAGTGTGTGGTGGGCAGGCTCATTTTACACAGAGGACATGGCCCAGTCCTTTACAAGACAGTCTGAACCTGGAGACGACAACATTCTGATCATAAGGCATTGAATATGAATATATGGAAAGACCTAAAGCTGAATTTGCAACCTTTTCTGTCCATCTTTTTACTGTTATTTTTTACCATTATTTAACCAGGCGAGTCCCAATGAGATCTCAGACCTCTTTTTCAAGAGAGGCCTGGGCCTGAAGGCAACCTATTATACATGTTTTTAGGGGTGGGGGAAACCGGAATACCCAGAGAAAACTCACACAAGCACAAGGAGAACATACAAACTCCACACAGAAAGACCCCAGGTCCGAACCGGGGATCAAACCCAGGACCTTCTTGCTGTGAGGCGTCGGTGCTAACCACTGAGCCATCGTGCCGCCATCTGAGGCCATACTGAAGCACACAGCTCAATAAGAGGTCATTATTTCATGTGCTCAAAGGAAGAAAGTAACCATGTTAGATATTACCCATATGCTTATGTTAAAAAACTGCACAGTGCCTGCAGGTCAGCCTGCAACAAAAGAGCCTCATTTACTCTCCAAGGGATACTATTCCTGTTGTCTCAGACTGGTTAAAAGAAAGAAAAAAAAGATGCAGAGGGATAATGTGCATCAAAGGCAGAGGAGGACCCCTTCATTCCATATTGCAATCACAGCAACATATTAGCATCTAAACAAAAGAAGCAGAATCCCCCGCAGCTCATCGTGTTTTATGTGGTCACTCGCTGCCTTTTATTTATTTCTCAATCCTACACATTTTATGCTGACTAGTGAGATTCACCGCACGTCTCCACCCCCTCCCACATCTTAAAAAAAAAAAGAAGAAAAAGTCTTCCTGTGTCTTCTGCACAAAGTGTTGAAGTTGCTTCTTCTCTTTTTTTCTTTCTCTGCTCTCTCCCTTCTTTTGTTTGACTTTATCACAGAGCTATGACAGCTGCCATCACTCCTCAGCAGCTCTTAGATCTCCTGTTTCAAGGTTTTGGAGGTTCACAGGTTCATCAGTTTCTGCCGGGGCAGCTTCTGTCTCCAATCTGCTTTCAGATGAGAGGTTCTCATAAACAATAGGTCACACTTCCAGGCAACAACAACAAAATATTTTGTTTTTATTTTAATTTAACCTGATTGCACAGAAACATGACGTTTTTCACAGGAAAATAATTTTATGAGGTGTGTAGAACCACAGTTATTTATTTATTACTTACTTATATATATATATATATATATATATTCTGTTTTAAGTGGGATATAATGCAAATGATTGTAGCGGTTGACAAGTTTTGAACAAATAAATATCTTCTCAAATAAACAACAACACATGTTCCATTGTGCTTATGTGTATTTTCCAGCAACAATAAGCCAAAATGTAGATGCTATGTGGAAAAACTAAGTAGATGCATACATACGGTACTGAATATTTATAACAATTTACTGTGATGGGCTTGTGACCTGTTTAGGGTATGCCCCGCCCCTCCCACAGTGACTGCTGGATATGGGCACCAGTGACCCCCGTGTCCCTGAAAGGAAGAAGTGGGTAAAGCTAATGAATGAATGAATCATAACAATCCCTACAAAAAAAAATGTTCTGAAGGACATTTTTAGTCCTGTAATAATTTGGATAGTTTGTTATTTCAAGATTTTGAGAAGGTCTGTGTATTTCTTTGTTTGTCTGTTAGCAAAATACATTCCAGACCACTAAACAGATTTTACTTAAACTATTTGAAAGTAATTATTGGATAGACATCTAAAATATGGGTGCATGGCCCTGATTTCCTTAATTTTGGGTGATCAGTGATCGGGCAATACATGAGAAGCTGATCTTATCACCAATCTTATCTACCTCTGCAAAGGTCAGACAATCAGCCACTGTCCCATTTTACTCTGCTGTGAGAGAGAGCTGTTGTCCAGTTAAAAACAAGTTTGTATCATATCGAGAGTATTGTTTACATTTTTTCAAGAAAATAAGATTGGGACATTGAAGGTGTATTGTGACCTTATAACACCTGACAGTGTCAATTATAAAAAAATAAAATAAAAATTGGTATCCACCAAAATCGAAATCGATAGGTCGGGCTTCTTAAAGATCGGTGATCAATGATTGGCCAGAAAACTGTAATCAGTACACCCCTACACCTGATTGACTTTTAGAGTCAGTCATGGTCAAGATAGCTAGGAAACCTTAGCAAGCACAAAAATGGCAATGTGACAGTAGCTGAGAGTTGTCCATATAAGATATGAGTGTGAAGGCTTACATAACATAGCATAAGATGACCTTAGTTTAAAACTGTAATGAAAGGCAGTGGGCAACATGCATTCTTTTAAGGGATGCTACTGTTGGCTGGTAACCTGGCAACTTTCTCTAACTTTTTTCTTCCACCTTTATGGTTTCGTTATGGTAACATTTATTTTTTTTCAAATGCTTTATTTCCTACTTGTCTTTTAGTAAAGATATAAAAATAGTCTTACTGTCATCTGTGATTCTCAGCAAAAAATGCAAATATGTTTAAAAAAGGTATTCCTTACAGACGTTTCTCTGTACAGTATGTTTAGCATATTTGAAATGATAAACTCATACAAGGTGAAAGTTTATGCTCATAGGATACATGTCTATACAAACTTAAAATACCTGCAATTAAACCGGACACCTCTGGGTTTGTCATGGACCAATCAGGGGCAGAGAAGATTCCATCATCTGGTTACAGTCCTGACAGAATGACTTGTTTGCTTTTGACCTCTCCTGCTCTCCTCTAATGCTGTCACTGTCAAAACTGAAATGCCCTTTAGGCCAGATGTTTGAGCGGTCAGCTGATGACCTCCCATGCAGGTGGTGAATGGACAGACATCACGCTGAGACCAACCCTGCAATTTGCCAGATCTGGTTTTGACAGCACATTGAAAAGGATCAATATTAACCTGTCAAAAAGCAGCAGCCATTCCCTCTCATTTAGAGATAAAGGTGAGTTGGAATTTGACAAGTTGAAGCACATAAATGGCAGAATGGTAGAGCAAGAACTTGGCCATTGAAACAGAAATGAAAGCTCAAGCTTTTTCCTTCTATTTCTCCAATAATTCCCCCTTTTCTATGAACCAGTGTGTTTGAGGGATGTCGTCATTGTCTTTAAGTTGGTGTATGACCTCCGGGCATGAGGAAGGACTCTGCATATGTAACCAGGCTAATTTAACCAACGCTGTGAGCAAGTTTTAGCCCATAATTCATAGATTTGTTTGGTTTGAACCCTTATTTTCCCCATCAGACAACTGTAGGTCTGCCACTGAACCCAACTCCAGCTCATCTGGATAGCTGGAGGCCTAGTTGGAGACAGATAATAGGCCAAAGGTACAAAGGCGCACACACACACCAAATAAAAAAAAATGCATGAGAGGGAACTAGCTGGATCGTTATGGCCCCAGTCCCACCACTTTCTCTGATGTGTGTACAAGGGTGACATGTCATTGTCCTGATGCTCGGCCTAAAGCAAAGCTCCTTTGTTACTGTCTCTGAATGCATAAACCTTTCTTGTCTAGACCTCAAAAACAGAGGACAGGGCAATTATCCACAAAAAGACCATACTGCCTTTTGAAAGCTTTTTGTTTTATCCAGTTCCTTCCAAAGTGCATCAAAAATAAATTGGAATCACTCAGTGCAACTTAAAGCACTGCCACATTTATTGTGCCCAAACATACCTCAATTCAAGGCAAAGTGATTATAAGGCGACAGAAATTGAAAATCTTGATGCATTAGGGGCAACAAATGTTAATATATTCTTGACATAATATTACAAACAAAAAATAATATTCTCAGATCACTTTGGTGAGCCTTAAAAACAAACTTTGCTGATGCCAAACTCTCAGAAAGGGAAGTTCCTCTGTTCCTCAGTGAGCGGGATGACGGGCCGCTCTCCCAGTCCACAGCCTTAATGGTGTCTGAGGAAAGCGTCGCAGCAACCGGGTTCCAGGCTGGCAGGGGTGTGTATGTGTGTTTGTGCACTCAGAGCTGCACACTTGTCACAGCCGATGATGTGAGCGCTCCTCTGAACTATACAACCGTGAATAATTTCTCCAAGATTCAAAAAAGGTCTTTCATCCCACCCCCCCCCTCTCTCTCGCCACACTATCTTTTACAGAAGGAGCCGCCAAGTCGCTGTAACTATTTCAACACTTTTAGCGGGGAAAGCAAAGAGATGGAATACAGTAGTAGTCTCTCTTTGTTTAACTGAAGAAAGTTTGCAAAACTGTGCTTGGAAGTTGACATTAAAAGGAGAGCTTCATGTGAGCTGTGAGGCAGACAGAATGTTAGAGGCTGTGAAAGGAATTCTGGGTTCCAGTTAGCTTATCTAATTGTAAACAAGTGCAGAAATGTGTGGACACCCATCATGCACTTGTCAAAACATGGCTGCCTGTGATTTTTACACTGCCGCCGCCGCCGCTCTTGTGTTTGCTAAAGATTGTGTTTACATCCAGACAGGCCTTTTATAACACCAATTGGAAGGTACAATAGTTGTAATTACTCAGAGATAGAGGTGCTGAGCAGCTGGAGAAACAACAAAATGAAAAGATTTATCGCAAGCATCCCTTACAATTATTGCATCATCCTCGAGTTTTATTTTTGCATCTTTGTGTGTCATCTCAGGGAGGGGTGAAGATTTGCAGATAGCCACTTTTTAAAGTTTTCGTTTCATCTGGAAAAAACTGAACTCGGAAAACAAAATCTTGCTTGTTTTGCCATATCAGGTCAGTTTCAGAGTTTTAGTTAAGAAGATGAAAAAAGCATTGAGAAGTAGAAATTGAATTGAATTGGATTATACTTTATTGATCCCAAGGGGAAATTACAGTTCAAATGCATAAGAAACAGATCAAATGTTTCTTTTATTGGTGTTCTTGTTTTATATTCAACTGAAAACATGAACAGATGTAAAGATTTTCCAATTTTCGGAGGTGGAGAGGAGGGAGGACAAGCCATGTTTAAACATTGGACCGGTACCTTACAGAAATGCATTTTAGGGCCAGTCTTGAATTATTGCTAATAATTAAATTTTTTATGTAACTACACCTTTATGATTTAATGGTAATGTCAGGAATAATGAAAGTAGCTTTCTTTAAAATGATTCATATCACCTGCCACTTAATAATACCAACATTTAAAACACAAATGTCTTGCCTGATTTGTTAGTATTTATGTGTTGCGTATGACTGGCTGTTACTACCACACCAAGTTTTAGCTCATGTTCTGTCAAAATAACTAAGTTTTACACATTTTTGCAGTTGCTAACATCAATCGGTTGAGGCAGCCATCTTGAATCAGGTTGACTTCAAATGTTTATCACTTGTAGATGACATCCAATGATTACTTTCTGAAAATTTTAAATAATATCCCTCCAGTGGTTCATGAGAGTTTTTGTTGACAGACAAAAAACATACAGGCAATGATAATCTGGGTGGACAGTTCATGTTCTTCTTTTGCTTGCTTGACATTGATGACTGTGATTTCAATCTTGTTTGAGTCATATGTAGTTTATTTTTCATCCATTTTTTTTCCTGATTTTTGTTATTTTTTTTATTTTGTTAAGATACAAAAGTTACCATCATCACAGCTCTGGTTTGTGAGGCATGATGTTCCTTGTGCATGTGAAAAAAACACAAAGATGAGGAAAATGCACAAGCTGATGAACTAGGTTCTGACTTTAAAGGTATTCATTACAATTATAATGACACTGGGAAAAATACCAAGGAGGACATAGAAATGTAAGGGGGGTGGGTAACGTATCATTATAACTGGATGTAGTATTTAATAATTTTTGCTGTGTAGCTAAATTAGTGCTGATTTTTTCCACAGTAGGAAATATTATTACCTGTAAGTAAAAAAAAAAAACGTGAAAGTTACTTTTTCTTTTGTCCCCTTTTTATAGTGCCCCTATAGGGCTGGTGCACTTAGCCTATATTGCCTAACAGATTGGTCCTGAAAAAATTATCCAAAACATTAATACATTTTTAAAAAGTAATGAAATAAAAAACAAAGTCTGGACAATTTCTTTCTTCTGGTCTTTTTTAACAGAAAGTGCATCAAATGTTTTGCCCTCACTGGAACATCCTCACTAACCAGGTGTCACGAGTTGAAGGAAGAGGCCAAAGTTGAAGGAAGGAAGAGGCCATTTTGTTTTTCATCGTGTTCCTGAAACTGCTGATGGACGCACTTCCCGAGTGTATGCCTCCGCACACATGCCGGAACAAATGGTGTGACCGTATGCTAATGTTCTTGCTTGTGGCCATGCATTATGTGCTCAGCAGAGCAAAAGATTAAAAACAACCTCAGATCACTTGTGTTTTGAGGACAAAAATATTTGTTTGACAGCATTTTGCACTTCTCCTTTAAACGCTACAAGGCACCGATGCTGAGTAATGAGTCAGACTGATCCTTTGTTGGTTTCTGTGGCTTTGAGCATTAAAACTTGATGCACACTCTCACTTCACTGTAAATGCCTGCGAACCTCTTAATGTACAACGCCTTCCTGGTGTTGAATTGACCATAATGGATTTTGGTCCAATGACAGATATCCAGCTCTCGTAAATTGATTTGATCTCCAAGGACACTGAGTGAGGGATAATTTTTACAATTGAGACATCGATGAAACACAGACCACAACTGAGGAAATAAGGAAAGTCTATCCCTGCTAAAATTGGCTTAGGGAAAGAAAAAAAAAACATACCATCATCATTTTGTGTGGGGTTTTTTGTAAATTTGAAAATTTGTTTAGTTGATTTAAAACCTAGAACTCCTTAAAAAATACACATATACCTTTAATGCCAGAGTTTTAGCCTACGATCATATTATGTTGTGAAATGACAGAATTATGACTGTTTTGGTTATGTTATGAATGCTTATGACTCTACTATCATATCAAATTCAAGCTCATTATTTGTAAATTTGACTGAGTTATAGCTATTTTTGTGTTAATTAATGTAGACTTGCTATGGTACCCATGTTGAATTAGATGATCTTCAAAAGTTAATCAGCTGTAAGTGTACATTCACAGGTTACTTTGGATGAGTAGCAATAAAAAAATATCCACATATCAATAATAAAGTTAATTAGCTGCAAAAAGATTTACAACCAATGATAATTGTCTAAACTTTTATTGAAAACTCCTAAAATGTTTCATCAGATATTTTGCTAACAGACAGACAGAGTTGACTGGAAATAGTTAACGGTCTAATAAAAAAAAAGCTTTTGCACAAAGTGTGTTGTTCAAACTGTGTTGGAAGCATCACATTTCAGGTCAATATCTGCAAAATTACATGGATGATAGAAATCGTGTTTTTAAGATCAATTTGCTGTGGCAGCCATCTTGACTTTGACTGATTTATACAATAAATCAACTGCATCAAAGTGCTTTGTCATATACTGTATTTTGCTAACTGACAAGAACAAACTGACACAGTCAAAAACATTATTACCTGCCGTTTGCTACTGGATGATAATAAAGCACTATTTAGGTAAAGATAAATTCATAGCTGATTTGTAGGTTTCTTCTTACTTTTATGCTTACTTTCCTTTAAATACTCTATATGAATGACAAATATACATTTTTATTATTATTGTTACCAACACATTTGAGTATTTACAACCTGTAATCAATCAATGTTTCTATTTTTAAAATGTCACTCAGCTGAATAAAGTCTGATCGCTCATAAATTTACCAATGAATAAAGTGATCAGATTACATTTAATGCATTTTTTTTAGCCACAGGCCTCTGCCATAAATTAAAACCATCTGAAAGTGTCTGGAGTGCATTTCATTTTGCCTTGATTCATGCGCTGTAATATAACCCCTCTCTGATTCCCTGCGTGTAACGGGGCAGCAGGGCGAGGGAGCAGAGAGTGTGTCAGGAGATTAAAAGCTAACCACGAGATTGAACTCAGGATGTAGGCATCAGATAATATAGTAGAGATATAATGAAAGTGTAAACAAAAACCTGGCACAAGAAGAATGTCTGCTTGTGAAATCTTCCACTCTCACCATTGTTCTTTGAACAAAAAGGATCCCACAGGCCTGGTGCCCCACAAGTTAATAACAGTTGACTGAATTACATTCTTTAGAAGCCGATAGTCTGATAGTCTGCTCATTTTTTAAGAAGAAGTTCTGTACGACAGTCATCAATAAATAGTACTTAATCAGCTGTGATATCAGTCATAGAGCACAGATCATGGAGAAAAAGGTAAACATCTTTGTCCAGGCTAGATTAATGCATAGCCAAACAGCGCCTGTTTTTGTATTTTTTATTTCAAAAAAGAACACAACAGAGTGACAGAACTTCACATTCGCTGAGTATATGAGTATGTGGGTTGCTCGTATGAAAAATTTGTCTTCTCTGCCATTGCCCAGCAGTTTAGTTTGTTGTTGCTACTGAAACATATTTTAATATCCGGATACCCCCAGGTGCTGCCAATCAGGTGCCCATTATAAGATTTATTGCCAAGAAGCATTGTTACAACAACGAAATAATCTACCAACCACAAATTTCCTTACTTTTTGTGCTATGTTTAGGTGAGAAAACATAACTTCTACAAAGACTAGACTATGGGTCCCCTATGGTGGACTCCAGACCACTTACATGCACATTTTTCCTGCATTTACAGTCATTTATTTATGTGGTGCAACTTTATACAATTCACAATAATTCATATACTGTAGGTGGCCACTTGAGGGGAAATATTGTAAGTATTCAATAAAGTTGGGTCCCTCTTAAATTTGTAACAAGTTTTGAGTTGCCTTTTTTATACTCTGCAACTGAAAAACCTGCAAATATTGTAAAGACATCAAATGATTTCATGTTTTCGCCTACTTATGGCAAACTGCTTGAGTCATGTTGTGCAAGTCTGCAAGGGGAGATTAGGATGTGTAAAGCTCTTGCACTCTTGTCGGTGCTGCATGCTGGGTTCACACCTTTTTGTCCTTGTGCGTCTGGCTGTTGTAGTGATAGATTGGTCATTCGTTGCATGTTGGGAGCAGCTCGGGATGAGGCGTCTGCCGGACAGCTGTGCTGGCACACGGCACAGGACTTGGTGCCAAGTTCCAGAGCCTTTTTACCCCTGCTGCTCCCTGAGCTTCATGCTTCAGCCTCTTCCCTGTCGTGCTGCAATGACAAAACACACGTCAAGCAATAATAGCTCACTTTGAACTGGCTCCGCATCCCAGTCCAGTGTTTTTGTGATGAGTGATAGCAGCCAGCGCAGCATATACAATTTGTTATTTTAGTTAATATTTTAATTAACCAAGACGATAACTGCAAAAATGCTTCCCTTGGTAATATCGGGGCTATTGCACTTCTAATTTCCTGGTAATTAAGAGGTACTTTGCAGACTTCTAATAAATCAAAAGGTACTTTTAATAACAGTAGTTTTTACACAGAGCACTATGATTATTTGCAAGAGTAGCAAAATATCTCATGAGCCGCTGAACAAATTTTAATGAGTAACCATTGGACTCTTCATCTGCACCTGATTACATGATGCAGTCAACAAAATTCAAGAATGCCACCACAGCTAGTCAACCTTACCTATACATTCTTTTTCAAAATTTAGGGAATACAAAGAGCTAACTACATCAGGTAAGATAGTACGTGTTTTAATATTCATAAAGAACCACACTTCAAATAATCCGAGCTATCCGTTTAAAACGTTTACATAAAAAAACAGAATTGTTAGCATATGTGCTGCAACATTAGAATCCATTTGCAGGAGATGATGAAAAATCAATAGTTGTCATATGCAGGATAAAATATTAACTAGTTTGGAAACTAGACCTGAAGAGATTTATTTTCTTTGAGCAACGAGGGTTTCATGTGGTTATTGGTAATAAACACCTACAGTGGTCCAACGGCTAGCTGGGGAAATATCATATGTACCAAAAAAGAGGGAAGACAAGCAGTTAACCTTCATCATAATTAGATCAACCTGCTCCCTTGAATGTTATGTCAGTCCATTAGAGACAAAAAAAAAGTACGGGAGTGTTCAGTAATAGAAACCCTAGGAATTTTTCTTCCTGTATTTGTAAGCTTAAACTAACCCCAGACTTCAAAACATTTATCAGAATTATATCATGGCTTGGTGCAAAACATCTGTTAGAGACATCTTATAGTTTCTCTCATGAACACTGTTACTTTGATCACTTCAAGCTACTTAAACTGTGAATGAAAAAAAAATCTGTTTCTGTGCCATGTTTTGATTGTCTTGTATAAAAAATACAAAGAAGGAAACAGATGATGTCATTAAGCAGATTCTCCATCCATTTTTCTCATTTTCACTGTAGTTATCCATCCAGCCAAGTCCTCCTCCTCTTCCTCTACCTTTTGTGAATGAATTCCCGGTGGAGGGATCTACATGGGTTTCACAAACAATTTATCCCAAATTACAGGAAAATTGGCTGCAGATCTTAGAGAGAAGAGAGGGGGTTGAAAAGAAAAAAAAAAGGATACGGCTAGGTTGAGATGATCCACAGGGTATTTATTCACCAAGGCTCTTATGGTTGTTCCACAGAGTTCTCTTCTTTCAGAATACCAGCACTGTACCCCACACCAACCACCCCAAAAAAAAACTCTCACAACAACCCCCTCCTTTCATTCGCTGTTTCAAATATATTAATGGGCCGGAACCTTCCTGAATGATCTTGGCCCTCTCCCTAATGAAAACACTCTGCGCCTGGATCCCAGAGCAGTAATCAAGCTCTGGCCTCCAGAGCACTGGGGCATGCAACATGCGGAGCTGAAGGAGCCCCAGCGTGACCTCCACACTGTGTCCTTCAGTCACCCTGTGTTGCCCTGCGCCCTCTCGGGCCTGGGCCTCTTCATCTCCAAGGCCCCTCAATGCCAGAGGCCACAAACCTGAACCTCCGCAGAGTGGATGAGAAAATCCAGCCATCTGATAGACTTGAACCCTCTGCTTACAGTACGCCAATGATGTGTAACGCTTTGCCCTGCTATAGTTATAAAAGGAAATCAAGCTTAAAGAACTGAAAAACGTTTTAAGCGCTTTTTGATTCAATGCTGTCTGAAACTAACAGACAAAATTTACTTGGAACGAATTTCAGAAAGTATCCTCTTGTGGGAAAAGTTTGATGTTTCAGAATCTTACATCATTGTTAACTGTACAAGCCGTGTACATCTCCTTTGGGTGTCTCGAATGCATCATCAAATCACTCCCTTCAGCCACTGTACACAGAAAGCAAACCACAGATTGTTCACAGTGAAATAAAACTCTCTCCTCTCCCTATGAGGCGTCACTTTTAAAAGCTGATGGGGGACAAAACAGCAGCAGAAACCATGTATTGAGCTTCCCCTCTGTTTAGCCTGTCAGTAGCCAGCAAGCTTTTGTTTGGTCTGTTCTGACAGGTCTCCTTTTGTCTCTGTTCTCCATCCCTCTAGGCCCTGGCCTTCTTCAACCTTGAGGTAAGCCCAGCCAGATGTGGCAACATGGGGCTCCTTCCAGCTGCACAAAAAGACCAGGAAGTCACTGGGACGTGGATCATCTGTTTCAGCTTGTCTGTCTTCCCTGACAGACCCGCTGAGCACTGTTTTCATTCCTCTCGGGTAATTTCTTTTACAGTTTTGCCAACTGTCAGCACACCTAAAGTGCTGATCCCTACCTGGTAATACTGTTGCCCATCACCCCAAATGACAACCAGACACCCTTTAAGACAGGACACAAAAGCGTTAACTACCCCCAAAGAGCTACGTCAAGCACACATTTTGTTAGCTCACATTTTCCACTTGGAGAGGATCAGCCTTCTGGGATTATTTACAGCAATCAAACCATTCACACCATTTCTTTTTTGTGCATCTTAGCCATGTGGTGATGTAACCAGAAATCGTTGAAGCTCAAAGTCAACAACGTAAGACAAAATAAGATGGCCATTTTTTTTCAAATCACAAAAATTGCAGCCTTCAGATTAATTTCCACAAAAACATGAGGACACCTTCAGCGCAATTTATTTGAGAATAGAAAATGAGCGACCCTTCACATGTGTTAGTGGGGAATATAAAGACTACACTATGGTCTGGATTTGTTTTTCATAGGGTATATTCATCGTGTCTACCCTGACCTTGAAGGAACAGGGATCGTCAGGCAATTGGCTGGTGTCTGGAGTAGTTTAGTCGAATATTTTACCGCTCCACAAAGAACTTCAACTACTCTAAATGCTGAAGAAATTACACCAAAAAAAAAAAAAAAAGATAATGAAGGAAAATGTGTCAGAAGACGGCACTTTTTAGTGTCAGCGTTCAGCTCGGCATGAAACGCTCCGCTTAGAACCGTTTCAAGAAACAAAGCGTTCTGGCGCAGACTTACAGGTAGTGATTGTCTAAAAATGTAGGCAATAATTTCCACTTCTCTCAACACCTCCACCTCTCTCATATCTGCCCAATCTTTCTTCTCCTGAGACTCTACTTTTTGTCTGAGGCTGTAACGTTCTGCAGGTCAACCTGAAGTTGTGAAGCAAACTTGGCAAAAAAAAAAAAAAAAACGCAGCAGGAGATGAATCTCTTTAAGTCTCTTGAACAACATAAAACAGTCTAGGCTTCCATTATTCAGGGGCTTGTGCTGCTTGTTTACAGTGCATCGGGCCTGCTGCACCTGCACTCCGGATGGCCTGACAGCTTGATGGGCCCTTTAATGGTGATTCACTGGCCAGACCCATGTGGATAAAAATGGAATTCTGGGAGAGCAATCTAATAAGAAAATAAAGCACTGAATGGTTGCCATGGCTGTTGGATGAGCCCTGTTCACCAGACCGTGCTGGCCAAGAATCAAATCTTTGATCTCAGGGCTTTATTACATGCTATCACCTCAGCTAGGGATCCCTTTAAATAGAGTGTTGCAGGGTCAAATGAGTGGTATTTAAGTTTTACCTTTTAAAACGTGGGTTTTAACCTTGATGTTCTGTAAACAGGACTTTAGTGTTGAAAATAAATACATTTACTATGAAGATTACACACACAAAAACCTGCATTGATCTCTCCATGAGGTGCAAGGTATCCAGAGGTAGTGTTCAGCAGCATGAGCCCATTAAGAGCGCAAGGCCCCAAATACACCAACACACAGCTACTAAAGCTTGCACAAACACTCACATATATTTCCAGGGTTCTAACATGCAGTCCGCATTGATCTCCCCTTGTCATATATCATTAATGAGGGTATTAAATCCATGTTTAGGAAGCAGAAGACTGGCTTCAAGCAGATTTCTTTGCTTGCACAAAAGACCTTTGCTGAAATTTCCCCAAAGGAAAGGCCACTCTCTAGCTGTCTTTTGCAGAGGAGTACGTTAATGGAGTGATGTCATGGTGGCTCGAATGACTGCTACCGTCCTGGGACAGAGAGACAATTTAAGTCGCACAAAGCTACTCTTAAATCTGTAAATTATGGCAGGCAGAACATTGTAAAATAATAGCCTTATATTGGATACCACTTTCAGCAGAAGAGAAATTCTTTTAAGGGGTTACTTAGAAAACAAATTCCCATTTTTCAGAAATGTTAGTTGCAAATCACAAAAGTATCCTTAGAAACTACCTTGTCACACTGTAAACCAGCTGTATTGATCAGACTAATATCTCCCTGCCCGCGCACCTCACCCCTGGGTTATCATCGCATCATTACCATCCGGAGTTTGCAGAAACGCTACAGTATGATATGGCAAATGGACTTACTATTGATTTTGTCAGAGAAAGAGAGAATGGCAGATGGGGAGGAAGTCAAAAGAGAACATCTGGAAGGGGGACAAGGAGATTGGGTGTGTGGAGGGCCTCAGATGATAGATGATACAGGAGGATTGTGCTACAGATAATCCTTGAAGACTAGGGCTCTGTCAGAAAAGCAAAAGAATTTTGTGAAGGAAGAAGATGTGAAAATAAGAAGTATGCGTGTAGTTGCTGGTGATCAACGGTGTAACATATTATAGCATCTTAGCTTGAAATAATCCTATTATATGATGGAGTTTTTGCTTAGGAGCAAAACTGAAGTTTTTATGTGATGAGCAGCATGAGGGTTGTGGAAAAAAAATGGGGCAATCCTTCCTTTTGGATAAAGGATATCCTGAGGCATGGTTATATAGACCTTAAGTGCTGACAAAGAAGATATTGTATTTTTCCAGTAATCCTTTTAAACACCACAGGGCAGAATCACACACTTCATTTCACAGTAATGCTGCTGAAGTTTGCCAATGAACAATTTTTATCAGTCATTTATTAAACTCTTGAAAGATGTACACTTCTGTGCATAAAAGTGTGCTTTTGTTAAAATAAAATCTTAGAAAGTAAAATTATGGCAGTGATTCTTTCAGATTTAGGTCATCCACATAGAAAAAAGGCCTGTGTGTGTTTTTTCTATTTCCTTCCCACTGGCTTGGTTTGTTTTGTTCTGCTTGATTAATCAAGAATGCTGGAAACTGTATGTATTGTTTCCGCGCCATGAGCAGTGTCTAAAATATTTGCTGTGCATTAAATACTTTAGCAGACAATCAAAATCCTTTCAGCACTACCCATTACTGTGAATAGGCTTAAGGGAAAATAATGTGCTGGGCATGCTGGTTAAGGAAAACATGTCAACAATCCCTCGTCAGTGTGAGTTTCTCGCTGTCAGGTGGAGCTTACTAGGGGCTACGATTAGTGAGGATTTGTGTGATGCACCGTAACCTTGACACTGAACTGTGAAACAGCTTCACGGAACCTTCCAAAGCACCTGTCAGTCAACTCACACCTACAAGGATAAATATCCATCTGCAGGGGCGGCGTTTTAAAAGACATGTTACAATGAGTGCAGTGTAGCTGTTTCAGACACAGCTGCAATATGTTTTGAAATATATTACCGACTGCACGCTCTGCTCCTGTATCACAGCTGACATTGTGAGGTGCAAGCATCAACCTTCCTGACAAATTGACCCTCGCGTTTACCTGCAGAGAGGAGGCACTGTGGTTGATTTGAACACGTATCAAGAAAAAGTAAAGTATTGAAAAACCAAACACTTTTGCCCTCAAGCGTTTGTTTCCCGAACGCGGAACCTTGAGAAAGTAGCGGCAGCTGCAGCGGATGTTGACACGAGTCCAAATCATGTGACTTTTCTGACCAGACAGCATCGCTGGCCAGGAGGATCCTCTCTGTCAGTTCAGTTTGTTCTGTTTGGCCACTCTGAAAGCACCATTAACAGCAGAGGTGATGTGAAATGTGAACCAGGGAGGAAACACATTTTTCAATCCATAAATTTTTAGGAAGCATCTTTCACAAATGTCTCTGCTATTGTCTGACCTGCGGGAAGCTGCTGAATGAGTTTTACTGTGCGTTCAAGGTGGGACAACAAGGATCGGACAGAATGGAAAGCATTTGCTTACTTAAAACAGCTTTAATAAATTGTCTGCCTCTAATGCTCACATTAAATTTTGCTTTTTACAATTTTTTGGTGTTTAAACTTTCACTGCACCATTTCACCAGAATGAAAGGATGTAAATTAAACTTACTACAGTAGCCACAAGGAAAACAAAATCGGCATAAACCATTTAACAACTAAGTAGGTGCTTGAATTTATTGCAGGCTTGGACTTTGTCTGCCAACAATCGAATACTTTTCATGCAATATCTCATGGTTGTGAAATACAGGAAGTCTGTCTGCTTTACCAGGGGAAGTTGGGTAAAATGCAGGGACACCACTATTAAGAGGAAAGATGGGCAGAGGCGTGGCAGAGCACTCAGGGCACCTCACATGAGACCAGAAAGGATTTCACACCACTCGTGGCCAATTGTTTAGGCTAAAACCAGAATTTGTCTCATGTTAGAATCAGCTCCACCTTATTGGCACAGTATAAACAGAGGAGAGCAACAGTCCCACTCTACACAAGTAAGGTTAAAATTGTTAATCATTGTTGCCTCCAGTGGGAAAACCTAGACTTTAATTTAAAAAAAAAGAAAGACTGCATACCATTTGCTTTAACACTCACAAGATGAATGAAGGCCTCACCTCCCACCATTCCTCCTGAATTAAGGCCTTGGCGGTGCAATGAAGCTGTCAGTCACCAACATGTCTGGACTAATCACCTCCTAATCATCAGCATTTATAGATGTCCCTCATCTGACAGGTGAGGATGACTGAAACCTCCCAGCAGCAGTGCCTAAACATGCACCTCAATTGAAACCTCTGAAAACCAAAACAGGATGAGATGGCCACAATCTCATGACATATTCTGGGAAGAACTCCCCTTCGGGCATATTAAATGTATTTTTTTTTTTTACTTTTTCTTTTTTGCCTTGATGGACTTTGCCTTGTAGATTTTAACAAAGGCTGGCATTCTCCTTGACATCTCTTCATTTGGTGGTTTGTGCCATCAGTGCTCTAAAGGGAGCAAGATGATTGGCATGGTGAGGTACACATTTGCCTTCTAGTGTGACGTAAGGGCAATGTTTATGCGACATCATAAATATGCATGTTTCTTTGTGTGGTACAGGGGCATTTATGACAGTGAAGAGGCGATATTTGCACATTCAGAGGTCATTTTCCTGACAGTCACTGTGATAGCAGGGCTAAACAAAGCATAAGACAACTACATATTAAACCTTGTCGCTATCAGAACATTGAAGTTTAATGTGTAATGTTTAACTTGGTAAATGTAATTCATTTTGGATTAAATTGCATTAGTAGTATCACACTTGGCTGCAACTGTTGACAACTAGTTGGTGGTTAGCAATTGCAAGAAGGTTTTCAGATTTCTTGCTATAGTCAGTGGTTTGTAGCATGCAATAAATATTCTGAGTAGTCACTAGCTGTGTTTCAATCATTTTCTTATGCATATATTTTGAAGTATCACAATAGAAAGTTGAAAAAAGCAAAATAAAATAAAAAAAACGTTCTCGATTTCACAAAAAAGTTTTGTACGCGATGGTTTCTGCGTTTTCTGAAAAAGAGTTAAAGCACAAATGAAAGATGGAGACACATTTGCCAAATAATTTCTGAAGTAGCGAACATTTACCTCAAACAATTAATAAGATGTTTCTGCTGTTGACATATTCCTGGATTTTCCTATAAAAATTGCATTTCTTTCACTACGTCACCTATGTTGATATGACATAACAATTACAACTTGCCTAATAGCAACACATTCCTGAAAACTTCTTTTCATTGTCCCGCAATGTGTGGTCCCTGTCAGTTACCTCAACTTTCTGTTTAACACAGTCAATGCCTTAGAAATTAGGCTTTGTGTAGCCTGGTAGATTCAATCCAAACCAGTAGATAGACACAATTAATGGACTTAATTTGCATTTCTATTTTTTTTTCCTTTATTGCAAAATTTTAAAAGTTTGCTCAATATTCTTATAACAGTTAGATGGAAACACGGCTACAGAGTTGTTGTGAATGTCTACAACGTATCTCACAGCTTTCTCAATTTGGACAAAGGCATCTCCAAGTCGGGGGGGCACTGGTGTCTATGTACAGCAGTCACTGTGCGAGGGGCGGGGTACACCCTGGACCGGTCGCAAATCCATTACATAGAGACAAACGACACAAACAACCATTCACTCTCTCACTCACATTTAGGGACAGTTCAGTTACCAATTACCCTAACATTCATAGTTCTGGTCTGTGGGAGAAAACTGGAGCGCTCGGAGAAAACTCATGGACGTAGAGAACATGCAAACTACATGAATGCAGCCGCACAGCCCCCTGATCACACTCAGAATTCAGTGGACTTCAACTGAAAATTACACATTTTCTTGAACTGTTTGAGTCAAGTTAGAGTTGCCAACTAATCTTCAACAATTGCAGCCCAGTGAGCTACTACTTTAACTTTAAGCAAATGTGTGACATTGTTGACTAACTGCTGTTTCAGGTTAAAAATATCAGACTAAACACCACATAAAGGCACTGATCAGCCAGGATAATGATTTCTGTGTGCCTGTTCTTCTGCCTCAAATTATATAATGTCCCGAGTTATGTCCAAGTAAATGCAGGTGCTCTAATTCGTCCTGCATGTTCCAGCACAAATTCAGGCATCCAAGAAAACCACATTTCCCTCCCAAATGACCATTACCCCAGGGAATCTATTGTCGACGCCGAGGAGAGTTATAGTAGAATATAAAGAAGTGAGTCAGAGGAATGGCTGAGGAGTAAAAGACAGTAAGGAGGAGGTATGTTTGGCTGTGATAGATTAGACTTTATATCATTTAAGAAGTATTTTGTCTTATTTTTAAACTATAACCTATTTTTGTAGTAAACACAGGAATCATACAGACAAGAAAGAAGCATAAAGAGTTAGAGAAACAACTAATCACACAAGTCAGTAAGTTGAGAATCTGATAAAACCCAAGAAAACCAGCCCCTGCTGTGCTGAGCCTCACAACAGCTCAATGTTTTCTTTCCTGGATACAAGTCTGAACAATCTCTCTAAGCCAAAGTGTGACATGGCACAAGTCCAAACACGGGCCTACAGTAAATAGAGAGTGCTTGGAGCCGTGCTGCGGAGGGACAGTGTTTGGATAGGCCCCCACTCTCTCATCTGCATGGACTGCAAAGATGAATTAATGGGCTCACATGCTGGATGTCAGATTTATGTGTCTCTCACTGCTGCTTTGCTCCACAGTCCGGTGCTCCCAATCATATCACAAGTCTTACACCAACACACAACTTCTCATAACAACTTCTATTATGCAATTATCTACAAAAGTCCATAATTTTGTCATTTTATGCAAAACCAAACACAACTGGGTCACTTACAACTTCGCTCTGTGATGAGTAAAAACATTTGAGTGATTTTGTGGGTAATTTTTTCAGTGTTTGCGGAGCAGGGAGGTAAGTGGTTCCCTGAGGCCTTTTCTCAGAGACTGTCCATTGTTTGCATATTATGAGCAAACAGGATTAGCTTTGGAAGGTGTGAGTGCATGCACACACTTGAGGATGGGCACAACTGTAAATTGAGAGTGATTGTTTTGGAATAAACACAAGTAGTGACACTGCCTATGGGAGAGAGAAGTAAAGCTTATGCGCGGTGTGTGTATTTAAGGCAAAATTGGCCAGGATAGAGGTGGATGCTGGAAAACAATTTCCCCCATTCCTCTTGCTGCCTGGAGCTGTGGCTGATCTGTCCCTGGCATGGGCCCCAGGCACTGAGAGGAGATATCCACTCCCTAACATTTTCAGCCTGGAGAATAAATACAAGTCTATCACCGCTCAGCTGAAAGACTCATTAGTGCTGGTTGGATGCAGGAAAGATGGAGGAGTCGGCGGATGGTGTAAGTTTGCTTGTATGTGAATGTGTGTTCATGCAGGATGGGAGTTTATGATCAAAAGCAAAAGGGGAGGCAGAAAATGATGCAAGGTTCTAAAAGACAAACTGCTGCTGCTGCTTATTTTCACTGCACTCATCACTAAAAATGGACCAAAGTCTTAGGGTCTGTAAGTTTGGGGCTTATGCTACAAATAGCCCTCTCTGCCCCTTTCCAAATGTCGGTGTTTGAGATATGCCTGGAATATTGTCCCTTATGGGGTCAGGATCCCAAGAGAATTATACTTCCCTCATGTTGATGTCTACAGAGGAAAGGAAATATTAAACAGCTCCACTGATGTTTCTGCTGAATGATGTATTTTCTGACTGAAATCCTGCAGATCCAGGAAGCACCATGGGGGCAGAGCGTGCTTCAGCTATCTTTAAAGTCTTATGTTTAAACAAAATGACACAGAAATATAAACTGTGATCAAAAGAAAGGTGGCAAAGAGAGGGATTCAAACAAAGACAGCGACACACACACTCTCACACAGGAGGAGGCTAGCAGACATCACACTGTCAGTGTCAGTACATAAGCTGCATCTCCATAAACTGCCACATGCAGACATTCCCAGCAAGAGGCCAGGGGCCCCCATTCTGCAGAGCATTCCATTATAGTGGGCCCAGGGGACTCTCGGTCCAGGGAAAGTACTATCCCGGCCACAGCTCTGTCTTTTGCAACAAGAATCACAACTGGACCGATGAAGAAGACAGAGCACTTACAGAACTGTCTCCTGGAGTCATCATTACCATCCTTCACTTACAAAGATTTATCACCCCGTGATAAATGTGTGTGTGATCAAATACAATAAAGACACTTCCAAAGATAACAGTTTGTTTCTGTCGGGGTATTGGCCAGCATTGTTTATCTTGTTGCATCACTGAGCAGAAATTCCATGCTGAATGCTGAATAAAATTTGCAACAAAGTCAATTTTTGTAACCTATTTTCCATCTTATAAGGATTTCAAGCATAGAAAAAAAACCCACAAAGTTTTTCTTTATAAATGTAAAGAGGTATTTTTTTATTTTAGATTTTAAATTAAGGTATGCATTTTTAGATATTACTGAACTTGTACTTTGAGCTGCTCTGTTAGACTTAAAGAAAAGCAAACCCACAAAGTACATGATGAACCTTATCTATGGACAGTTTTTAGAATTATTATGATAGCATCGATCAAAAGCAAACCTGTAGCACAACAGAAGCACACGCGCGCAGAAACCAACCCACAGCAAAATCTGGAAAAGAAGACAGCAGCTAATCTAAAGCAGTTCCAGGACTTTGTGCTGCTTGGATGGCTCCATGCCTTGAGGGCCCGCTAAGCACTGCTCCCTTGGCTAAATCCCTGCCAAGGAAGCAGAAATCAGTGTCTGAGCTCATCCAGGCCTGCAGCACAGAGCTAACAGCAAAGCTAACCGTCACCTGTTCATGAAAACTCCCACCTCCATGTGTGTTTTGTGTGTGTGTGTGTAAATGTGTGTTGGGTTTGAGGGTGGCCTGTGTAATATGTGTACTTTGACCAACAAAATCCTTGCCAAAAGCATAGCTTTTTCATAAAACCAAACATTCCTCCTCTTTTTTTTTATCTTTGTGATGCCTTTTGCTGACACTTCTTTTCACTTCTCTTCCCCTTTCAGTTTTCTCCTAGTTTTCTTTGCTCTATATCTCGTAATTTCTTCCATTTGTGCTGTTTGAGTTGTAAAGAAGACTCATCCAAAATCCACTTTTTTAGCTGTTAAATGTATTTTGTTGTGTTCTTGGAGTCTCTAGGAGTTCAGGAAATTGAAATTTAGTCTCTTCTGGTGCTGCGTAGATATTTTCAGATTTTGTTTAGATAATATTTTTTCAACCCGTTCAGTTTTCTCTTTTTTCTATGACATTTTCTGAACTATTATGTCACAATATTTGTGATGGAATCACCAAATAATGTCTGGACTTACCAACTATAATGTGTTAGTTTACATCACTGTTTTTGTACCCCAGTAAATGAAGAGTCATGACCATCCTTCACAAGTGAAGAACTTTCTGACGTTATCTTTATGTTCTGCAATTTTGACTTTTATTTCTTGTAATTATGATCAGTAGCTGGCCATTTTGACTACTACTTTTTTATAAACATACTTAAACTGCTTTCAAAGGACTTCATTAAGTATATTCATTCAAACTAATCAATGTCTATGCTTTCTGACAGAAGGCCATCATGCAATCTGATCCAGACCAAATGAACAAATAAGATCCTTAAACAGATCGCAGTGGCTCAATTAGGTATTTTCCACCAAACCACAGCAAACAAATCACTTTCTTGATCAATGTCTTCAATAATTAAATGCTGGGCAATAGCTTTTCTGTGTGCCCGCTGTCAATACAGTTGAAATTTATTTCCCCTTGCCTGTAAAGAAAGTCAATTTTTACAACCTTTCGATTTTTTTTGACTGCAAAGGCAAATAATTTGAATGCAGTAGTGAGAAGAGGAATTAAAACAGTCTGCCGTGCATCTGCAGACGATAATGTCTTTACAGGGTTTTTGTTTTCTTCTGCTGCAACATTAATCAATAGCTGAAGTTAGATATGCCCTGCAGTCCTAAACCCCATGCGCCATACTTGAGAAATATTGGTACACAGTGTCCATGATATGAAGGGTATGAATATGATAACCGTCCAGTGGTAGTACAATCCACAATAGTAATCTAACATGATGAAATACATCCTCTGAAAGCATTTCAGAAAATGTTCTGCAAGGGTTTGATTGTGTCTCATGATGTAGTTTCCCTCCGGATGAAACAGTGTATCATTATTTTATCCTACCCTTTGGCTATTTACAACACTTTTCACTGACGAAATAACTTCCTTTCAATTGGCAACTGCTGCCCTCTTTGGAAGGTAACGTCCCTCGCTGAGACTCAAAGTGGGAACCAAAAGGACATATTATCCTCAGTGACTGGATGGTTTCATGGGCAACAACAAAGACATCAGCTTCACAAAGAGCACATCTGAAGAAAGACAAATCTCAAAGATGTGAGTCAATGTTTACGGAAAAGCAATGCTACATGTGTTATTTGTAATGGCACAAAAGCAAATAATTGCAAAAGTTCCATTAAAGGGGGTATTATGTATTTTCCAGGCGCAGAGTTGTAAAGTAACTAAGTACAAATACTTTGTTACTGTACTTAAGTAGAATTTTTGGGTATCTGTACTTTACT
>JARVJO010000173.1:1985859-2031375 GCA_031762555.1 Cynodonichthys magdalenae | reverse complement strand
ATAGATAGATAGATAGATAGATAGATAGATAGATAGATAGATAGATAGATAGATAGATAGATAGATAGATAGAATGGTACAATACAACCTAAACTACAGTATGCTGCAAAAAACAGAGCAGAATTTTCAAAATGATTAGGCTAGTTTGTAACCAATGATAGGTCATATCTTTTTTAAAGGTAAAACTGATTCTCTCAGCTTATAAGAAGCCAACAGACACAAACATCCAGACACATTAACTCCATCAAATCAAAGAACTGCTTCTCCCATAAATATCTAAGGTAATCATCTCTAAAAGTCAGCCGAGGGAGACGAAATGTGTTGGCACAGACCGAACCTAACATGGCCCCCAGGTCTTTTTTATGAACTTGTGCCTTTTTGTACTTTTATTGAGCTATATTATTTTTTATGGTTCACTGTCATCATCAGAGGATCTCATGTGAGAATCGAAGTCTAATGTCAGTGTCAAGAAAAGAGAAAGGATTCAGGCCGAATAGTCTTTTTGCTGCAGGTTTCATTTTCAATCGTTCTTTTTTTTTTTCCCCCACATGTGCCTTAATTTGCTGCCAGATGCAATAAAAGAGGATGTAGCCTGTGGAAAAAAAAGGGGTGGCTGTCTTATCTACAAGATGATATTCACTGCCTTGCCTTTTTTTATCACCTTTGAAACTCCCTCATATTTTTACATAGCTGCCTAAATCATATGGAGCACTTCTCTGCGCTCAACTGTTTCAGTCAGTCAAAAGGCACAGGCAGCTGAGTGAAATTTATCTACACTTTTAAACACTTCACTGCTTTGAACGAAATTTGACAAATTGCTCATTTTAATTCCCCGAAGATTATATTGCCCCTGAGCTTTGCAGTGTAAATTTAGCTTAAATCTTTTTCTTTTTTTTTTCTTTCCCAGTTTTTATTGTCTTGAACTGAAACTGTTTGGAATGGGAAGTTGAATGTTGATGATTCGTGACTTTGAAAATAATTTTGGTGGCCAAAAAAGGAAGGAGCTGTGTGACTCTTAACCTTGAGCTCATCTCCCTTGTGCATACAAGTCATGGTGAAAACATCTGAGGATCCTGTTTAAAATGACTTGGCTGACAAAAGGTAGGAAAAAAAATGGTGCAAAGTGGAGGAGGAAAGACAAAAAAAAAAACTTCACGGCTGATTTAGTTTATAGGCCTGGGAAATATGTTTATATTTTCATTCTGTCTGAGAACTAACTGAATCTGAAAAATGACAATGTTTAAAGTAAATACCTGATTATCAAAATGCTTTAAATGCTGAGAATTCAAGTTGTTTGTTATTGTGCAGTGTGAGAATAACCAAATGATTTTAAAATTGTAATTGTCAGCCATTAGACTAAAGCGGCCATCATTCTAGGAATAGAACATGCTGCTCTGTTTCTTATCTAAATTTAGGAATAAAGTGTAGTCTGTTAGAAAAAAAAAGCAGCAGATGGTCTCCATGTGGCTTTTCTCTGTTCATTTGTCAGCTTGGTGCTCTGGGCTGGCTCTTCAGAAAACTGGACTCAAGGGATATGGTTAAGCAAGAGAACTGCATTAAGGATCAAATTTTCCCAATGTCCATATTTTTTTGTGATTCTGTGATAAAAGTGCTTTAACTTAAATAAAAACTACACTTTCTTTAAATCAAGCTTGCTAACATATGAAAAAAAAACTTTTCCCCTCAAGGCAGAGCTGTGGGCAGGTCGTGCTGCCATTCCAGCAGTCTCACCTGCTGCCAATACCCTCATCAAATGCAGCTATTAAGATCTGCTCAGACCATCATTCAGCATCTCACTGAACCATCAACAGACCAGTGGGCTCAGTGGTGCGCCTGTTTTATTGTCTTTGCTTTTATGATTCATAGAGCTATATTAACCTACTTGAAATCACGAGATGTTCAGTGTGGAAACAGCTAGACAGACAATTTACCCTGCTCCACCACTTGTAGATGGCTTGAATCCTCCTCTGTGGAAGTAAACCAAACATGCATCACTTTCTGCAAACAGAAGGATACTTATCTGCATGTGCCCACCTGCCTGCCCACTCTCCGCCTCAATCATACCTTTGCCTCTTTTAAATTCCAGGATCCTTGCTCACCCTCAACAAACGAAAACAAGTTTCTAATTTCCCCAAATATCCAATTATAAAATAATAATCCTGAGAAACCCTTAATTCTCAGTGAAGATTTCATTTTATTCCATTGTTTATTCTTATTGTGGTAATTACTGGGGATAAACATCTGAAACTTCCTTGTGTGTTTCAGTTCTTGTCGTCAACTAGTGAGTCTTTCGACTGCATATTTGGTAAATCCATACAGTACTTTTATGATCCATACATTTTTATTTGCAGTACTTTAAAGGCAAAATACACTTTTAAAAGGCCAAACACCTGATGGTTTAACAGACAATATAAGAAAAATATAAGAATAATATGATAAAATAAGAAAAATCAGAGAGAGAAACAACCTCAGGTTTCTTTTAACCATAAGTACTTGCGCAAATTCAAGCTCAACGCACGCACAGCCCAACACAAATCTGCGTGTATGCACACAAGTCTCGCTCATGTGCTAATGCACACTGAGATTTAATGTTCATTCTCTTTGCGAGGTGGTTTGGCTGTCCCTCCATCCATAAGTAAGCAATGAATAAACTGTAGAATCCAATAAACACTAGAAAATGCTTGAAGTGGGTTTGAAATAGGATAATGAGATTGGGTGCATCTGCATGCGTGCAAGTGCACATTGGCCGGACAGCCAAACCAAACTTTGGATGACAAGCAATGTTGCAAATGACAACAGAGGACTTCCATAATATTGCACAGGCAGCGGTCCAGTGGCATTCACGGGTGCAACTAGAATTAGTAAAATGGTGTGGAGCTTCTTTCTCATTAGAATGTTACCTCTGGCTCACAAAAGCAAGTTGAACCCCATTAAGCTGACCTTCAGTGGTACAGTGCTCATTATAGAATACTGAAATGCTCTTTTTCATCTGTGGCCATAACAAAGGGACCAGTATACATATCAATATTGGATTTTATCAAGAAGGATCCTGGCAGCAATTATAAGGACCCTTTTGAAAAGTTCACTTCCATTATGCCCCTCTACCACTGGTAATGACATTGTGGCCATAATCGCTCCCCCATGTAGTTAATATCAAATATGAAACCAGATATTGATGGCCCTAGAGACTGTGTGCATGTGTGTATGTAAGCACTATCACAGTGCAAGCAGACACATCCTTCATCGCATTGTGTCTTTAATCTGTTGATATTACAAGCCATTCATCATTTCATCCTGACACCTTCATAAAATAAAACATACAGTAATTAATTTTGTTAGATGCAGAGACGGGCGGGGTACGGAAAAAAGAACGGAAGAAGAAAAGATGATGAGGAGATGGAGACAAGGTTTAGGATTCAGAAATTAAGATTAAATTTATAATGGTTTATGTGTCACATCCAGCACAAAAAACTCTTTTTAAATCTTGAAAACACGAAATGAGAGGAAGAGCAATGAAGACAATAGATTTGAACATGTATATGTAATCTACTGATTTTACACTTGAGTGTTGGAATACAGATGAGTTTTCATTTATCAGTATTAAGATGTAATAATACAAGACTACATGACTGCCAGATTCTACTGCAGATCCAGAGAAATGCAGATTGCAAAAGCAGTAAAGATCATATTCTTTTACACATTTTTTTCTGATTTGGTAGATGTTATATCAGAGCAAGCTTTCATTATGTCATAAGGTACAGCTGAACTTTGTAAAGCAAGTTATTCCCTGTCTAACTTAAACAATATTTTTTTTCTGTATTTTATTATAAATGTAAGGAGTCTCTCTAAATTGTTTTTTCAATGAGAGAGTAACACACCGCCTTTTTTCTAGAGATTATTAATCCGTTCCAGTTTCCTTCTCCTTGTCAGTTGTAGGCACTGGCCTGTTTCACACATCATGATGCTCTGAACCCTCCAACGCTGCCGCCGACAGCCGAGATGGATGCTTACACAGTGGAAAGTAGAAAATTAAAAGGAAGCGTCTGATAAACTGGCAGGAGGCACCTCAGGATAAAGGAGCAGGAGATGGAAGGATCAACACAACATTGGGGAGAAGGAGAGGCTGATGGATATACAGCAGGCTAAGATGCTAGGGTAAAAATAAATATTGCTGTGTTATTGTGGTTTATTTTTTTTTTTGAAGAATTTTTATGATGCACACAATATGTCATAACTAAGAAGCTATTACTACTAATTAAATTAAGAAATATGCAATATTATATATGCTAAAAGCCTTTTAGAACATAGGAATAAGAATAGTTATAGAAATTATTCTCAGTTTTACAATGAAACCTAAACAGCTGAATGTATGAACATAAAGTAAGATGTTTATTCAGTCAATTTGGCACCCTAAGCAAGATTTCAGGTGGTGCCTCTTGTGCAGTTTTCTAAACCTCATGTCTTTGATATGTTTTTTCTTTAAAAACTACAGTAGGTTGTCCGATTAAGCAGTTAACAATATACATAAAACAATCACGCTGTGGAACCCACAAAACAACTTATCCATATAAACCTGAGAAACCGGGGGGCTACAAACTAGATCAACTGTAATCTGATAAAAACAAAAAGTTACAATACATTTTGTTCATCCTCTATTTGTGGAGCTCTTAGCATTTACCTATACTGCCTGTGCGATGGGCCGGCCCTGTTTTTATTCCTTCCAGTTTTCTGGAAATACAGGGTGTTAGAAATGAGGCAGTTGCTAACTTGAAACTTGTCTACATTTGAACTGGAAAGTGCTAAATGCAACAGCTTTACACTTGGCACAAATAAACTCTTCACTTAAATGTTCATGGGAAATATCTAGTATTCACAAATTAGTCAGATTAGAGGCGTTAGCTTGAAAAATTCTGCCGGTAAGAGTAAGAGAAACAAACAATAATAATAATAATAATAATCAAACAAAAAAAAAACAACCCAAAACAAAATTTTAGCACAAAAAAAAAAAACTATAGAAAAAATTAATAAATAAACTATTAGAACTGTAAGAACAGGGATCAGACTTCCTTGAACACGTAACTGGAATTAGGTCAATCATTTTCTCATCTCTCTAATACCTAATTGTAATTAAAAATGTTGACATTTTAAAAAAAATAAATTACTGAGGACTCATGAAAACCATTAAAAAATGTGAATTAAAATGCTGCATTGCTTTTTTTTAATGGTATATAAAACTATTATATAATTTGCGTTGCTTTTCTTGGTTTTACCCAGGGTTGTTGTGGTTTTTTTAGGGACTGTTCTCTTTAATGCCTCACATTAAAGCTTTCCTGCCAGCACACGTGTGTTAAAATTTAAGTGGCAACAACCGCGACATTACTGTAACTAATTCCCTCAGACCTACTCTTCTCAGCACAGCAGCAAATGTTGAGGATGTAGTGGCCTTTCGAACCGGCTTTATATCTCCCTCTTGCCTTCCCTTCCTCTGCTAGCCACGCACCCCCCGCACACCCCCCTCCCTCCTTCGCCCCGCGCTGCCCGGCTACTCACCCCTTGCACAGGTGTTTCCCATTGCCAGTCACAGTCTCTCGCCCCAACACCAACATTGTTTTAAGGCCGAGGACTCTGGGCTCCTTCCAGAGGCGTCTGACAGGCCATCAGGCCGGTGTTTATCTGCGAGCATAAAACTGCATGCATGGCAGTGTCTACTCGCTCGGCCTCCCGAGACAACACATGGTTTTAACATTAGTTCATCCCCTCTGAATGAAGCAGAAGAGAATCAGTGGGCCTGCAGTTCTCGTGGAGAGGATGAAAAGCCAGAAAAGCTTTCCGGCGGATGTGTAAATTCTATACGTAACAAGTGCAGCGTGATTAGGCCTACCTGTGTTAATGGAAGCAGCATGCACACAGTCATCTTGATAATTTAATTTGAGTGTGCCCTCAGGTGGAGCTATCTTTATTTCATCAGCTCAGAGCAGTTTATTTCATTAAAATGTCTCCTTGTCCATCAGTAAGAACCTGTTCCTTCGGAGATAAGCCGCAGCAGTTCATCATAATTGCAAATGTTTGCACATAATGTAAAGACCTTGTGGGTCTGGTATTCTTTGAGATGAAAAAGGTTGCCATGCATACAGATCAGGCGAGTGACAGTAATTCCTGCAAACGTTTTCGATTAGCTGCAATTCTCAGAGAGACGTCGGAATCGTTCCGACCTGCAGGGCTTCGTAATTCGGCCTAACGTTTTGTTTAAAAAAGATACGCAAAACAAGTTCATTCGAATTAAAGCAGTCTGAAAATAGTTCTCTTTTGCCATTTCTTTTCTCGTCTTTTTTTATTGAAGTTTCAGATTTTCACTTTTCCCGTCTCCCACTCATTTACAGTTGGCACACAAACGTACACAGAAGATCACGCGTGTATGTATGCACACTCCCTCCCACACACATCCCATGGCGTGGCGGCTGAAAGGGGGCCTAACTGACAGAGATTGGTGGGTAATTCAAGCCAACATGATTGACTTTATAAACACTTTAAAGTGCCAACTGGTCTTTATGTTTTCAAGAAATGCCAAAAGTTTCCAAGACACACACATGCACAAAAAAAAAAGCAGGGAGTCAAGCATAAAGGGAGCAAGAGGTAGAAAAACCATGCAACACATCAGAGCCCACCTCCCTTGTTCCTTCTTCCCTCACTCTTTTTCACCCTTTTGGCACTTTTAATGGCATAAAATTATGGGCCTGAAAGAGTGACAACAACTGTCTAGATTTAAAGCATAATACGTTGACAGGAGTGACACGGCCATTTTCTCCTCCTCCATTAGCATTGAGATGCGGCCACCTCCTTTTGCTCTTAAAAGAGCCAACCGCCGTGGCAGGCTATAGTTGTCAGACGTCACTTCCTCTGTCATTATTCGCTGACATGCGGACTGCCGCTGCTTTCATACTGACTAACAGCAAAAATATCAAGGTGTCTAAAAGGATTTAAAAGCAAGCTTTCCATATTGTTACTTTAATGCGCACTAATTGCTAAGTGGGTGGAAACATTTGAAAAATAAATTCCTTTAGCGCATATTTGAGGATTTTTGGTGAGATGGAGAGGAGCTACAAAATCAAGTGAAAGCTAGGACAATTGGTCATTTTTATACTATTATTATAAAGAAATTGGGATTAATAATCAGATCTAAGAGGTGTGACGTTACCTTTTAATTAGCTGAAGTAGATTCTTCTCTTCGCTTGGGTTTTCTCTGAGGAGTTGAATCTTGTGTCGTCTCATCCGTCTGTTTTTGGCCCATCCTGTTGTCCTCTGCGTCTCTCTGGGCAACTGCTTGGATAAAGGCTCAGCTTCTTTACAACACAGAACAAAATAAAGCGTTTTGTAGAGAAGGAATGCATCGTTTTGAAAAAAAATGATGAACTCTCTTTTGTGCTGAATACTCATATAGGTTGATTTTTTTTTAGCGCGAAAAAATTTGGCACCACGGCCAGATGACGTGAAAAAAGTTAACATTACTCATACAGGACAATTATATTACTCACAAATAAACAAGTCAACAAAAAGAACAGTTTGACTTTCTTATTCTTTTGTCCAAAATGAAGAACTGTTGCACTCTGCATTCTTTCTTGTCCCACTGAATTAGAACTGTTTTGTTTATGAGCATTATTTAAAATACAGATACACAACTTTTAATACACACACTCACTGTAGAAATCAGGCAAACACACTCATTAACATCTTCTTCTGTATAAGTTACGATGGGAAGGTGTGAGGTTATCGTGTTGTATTTAATACTGTATGGGAAATGAGACTGAATGGCCCAGGAAGCCTCCACTGACTTGTCTGTATGGAGCCTCATTAGGGACATTGATGGATGGGCTCTTGCTACCACTGGGCTCCCCTAGAAAGGCTCTGGGTATTATTAGTGTTTGTGTGTTCCATAAACTGACACTTAATTACAGGTGCAAAAATCATAAAACGTACCAGACTAACAAGTTACAGACCAGTGAGTTTTATTTAGCTTGGATCTTTAACAGAAACAATGAATGGAAACAAAATGGTGTCGACAAGTTAGACAATTCTTCTTGATGTTGTGGGTGCAGAGTCCATCTGATTGGCTAAAACATTTGCTTTTCACACAGACATTTATGCATGGCACTTTGCAATGGTAAATCAGGCAAATTATTATTGTGATGATACATTTTCTTGTATATCATATAACTACCAAATATATATTTTTTGAATAAGGATATACAGCTTGTATATCTTAATGTTTTAAAGTCTCAAAAAGCATACAACGTAAATAATATGGATTGTCAGTTGACAAATATTAAAATATAAGTTTGAAAGGGGTGCTCTGAAAATTATTAAAACATCTGCAAATTAAAATAAAAATGCATTTTAAAAAATGTTCTTTATCAACAAATATATTTAGTTTTGTTTATTCTCACTGCAGTTTACTGACAACAAATTGCTTCTTTTTTAAACACTCAGCTCTGTGTCACAGAGAAGCAACTTCCTGTCCTCTTCACACACACAAAACTGTGCTTGTATATCGGATTTACGGCTGATAGTTTACTTTTATACCAAAGGAGGTCATATGATATTATATTTTCTGTTTCCCAAAATGGCTTCAGCCGAGGACGCAGACACATAAAACACACTCCTGACATCGATACATTTCACGTGATGACACTACTCTAAAACAATCTCGATATTGCCTTTCCCCGTCATAAACAAAATCTGACCACAGTTCTGGTTTTTTTTTAGTGTGTTTGTGTGTGAGCGCGTGCTGGTTGGTCCAACCTGTACGTGCATGGTGGTGGAAAATAAAATAAAGAACCGCGGAAAGACACAAGACATAAAAAAAAAGAAGTATTTTATTCTCAGAGGCAGACGGAGCAAACAGCTGACTCTGGGGAGAGCAAAGGTTGTAAAATGCACGAGTAAGTGAAGGAGATGCTGTTGTGCTGGGAAGCGAAGGAAAACACGAGAAAGGCTGGAGAAAAGAAGTGGAAGAAAGAAGGGGGCTGGAGGTGGTGGAGAAAACACAGCAGGGGGTAAGGACGGTGATCGGACTGACGGAGAAGGATGAAAACAGACAAGGTGGGAACTCTGGCAGGTGCTTCATCATCTGCTGAGGCATTGTCAGGGCGCCCGTAAACAGTCATTGTGCTTCTCCAGGGAGCAACCTTCTCCATAACTAGCCCTCGTATAAATCCAACTCTTAGTCACTAAATTACACACCTTCTCGAGAAAGTCTCACTCGGCAAGTGTTGCACAGACAAGAGGGGGACAGAAAGACACAACATAAAAGTAATCCATAGAGAGAAACAAACGAGGCACACACAGAAGCCATAGCCTATGTGAATTAAACCAGATGGCCACTTTGATACTTCTTAAAATAACAGTTTTGTTAATGTTTGCTCTAACACGGTTTTAGATAGTTTCTTTCCACTGAGCAAAAATTGATGTCCATCTCAAACAGCTGTCATCATGTGACGTGGATGTGTCTGCTGCAGCTCAAAGTGAAGAACGAAGTCCAACGTCTGCATTTCCTCACCTTGTCTCCATGTTTACCCATCAGGACAAGTCTAACGCACCTATGACGCTTTATTTTCCTAAATGAATTTTTCTAACCTATGACATTGTGAAATCCCATGATGCGTTGATCAACAATTATCTCTAAAAGAATTTAAGTATTTGTTGGATTTTCTTTTTTTTTTTTAACTTGTGTAACAAATAAACAATGACAAGCCGAAGCACAAGCAGTCCTGGAGGCTATAACCTCAGATGTTAGCCGTAGCTTGGTTTAAGCTTGTCACTCCTAAGGTCTGAGGCGAGATGAAGGCCCTTATTTTTACAGGACAAAACTTGAAGGACGTTTTACTTTAGATTTAAGGGGACTTATTTACATGTTAACAAATCAACAAATAAGTTATGAGTAATTCTAATAAATTTGAGGCAAAAATTGAGATTAGATTGATGGATAGCAAAAGAGCAATAGAATAGAATAGAATAGAATAGAATAGAATAGAACAGAATAGAATAGTTATTGCACCAACATAATTTGGGTTTGCTTCACAGATTTAAAAGTAAAACCGTATAAAAAAGGTAAAAAATTATAAAATATAAATGTATATTTACACACATTAGAATGAGACACATTTTAAAGAAAAATATTATTGCGCAAAATATAAATAAATAAGAATTACAGGTTTAAACACTCCAGATGTGAGTTGTTGTCCCTTATTACAGGGGATTCCAAAAGTTTGCATGCCATGGCCCCCAAACAGCATTAGTTTCTGGCCCCCTTGAAAACCCACAAACAATGCTACAAAATATGTAACGTCGACTTTTAGAATGTTTTTCTCACTTTTATTCACTATTCAATAATTATTATATTTGTTTAAGATAAGAATTTTATTATCTAACATGTTTTAAACACTGTATTATAGTCCCACTGGAAAAAACAACAACTTTTCAACAAACTGTTCAGGATAATAACAGATCAAACAAAATCAAACCTCTAGTAAATAACATTTAATTATATAATTATCAATTGTATTTTAAAACGATTGAAAAACAGATCTGATTTTATGATAATGATTTAAAAAAACATTTATTCAATTAAATTCTTTTAGTTTTTTTTAAATCTTTTTTCCAGCTTTCTGAGGCCCCCCCCCCCCCCCCCCCCATAGGGCTGCGGCCCACACTTTGAAAAACACTGCCTTATTGCACTTATTTCGTTCGTATACGATGTGGCTTTTTAGTTATATTTGCTGCTTTAAAAAACTTTTCTGAAGTCCGGAGGTCAAATTTGCTACCAAAAAAAAAAAAAAACCCTCTGAAAGAAAAGTGCACAGCTATGTGTTGTAACAGGATGCTAATCTCCAAAACACTCGTTGTGTATTTGCTAAAACATTGCCTCACTCCCAACCTGTTTGCTTAAACGGCACTTGACTCAGACGTGCTTTCAAAAGGCATCCTGTGGGTCAAAAGAAGAAAAAAGTTGCTTAACGTTCAGGCATGTGGAATGATGAAATAATGATACATTATTGTCAGAGGGATTTTCTGGGTGTTTTGTGAACAGAGAAAGACACCTTTGACAAACACTTTGCTGGGGAAAACAGTAAGCCTTTACTAAACTCCTTTCAGATATTCACATCCATTTTATATTATTCAGGCCCAGATTTCACTTCTTGCTTTTATTCAAACTAGACTTTTGTGCTATGAGGCTAAAAAAAAAAGGATAAAAACGAAAGCTTAATTAAAAATCCAGATTATTTCACAGAACCTATTTTCACTCATGAATAAATAATATTCTGAATAAAACTTATTTCATGATGAAATTTTCACATAGGAAGCGATACATTATTTCAAACTATACTCTCAAGGCGTTGACCGCCCTGTAGTTTAGCAGAACTATTTTCATAGTTCCTCTCTCACATAGTTTCACAAAAAAAAAACCCACCTCTATGGGTTTTTAACAGTCTTATAAAACAATTTTACAGAGTGGTGTGAGCATGAACTTTTGAGGTGATGTCATGGAAAGAAAAAAGGGACAGGGTTTCACTTTAATTCATTTCTTTTTCACTTGCATATGTAGTTTATGTCATTATATGTTGTTGCTAAATTACACAAACAGTAGATCATGCTCAATCAAGTGAGCCATAATCAACCTTTGATACAATAAGCCTTCTGCTGACAGTAATAATCCACTGGCCACCTTCTCAATGAATAATTGATGCCCAACTTAACAGACTAATGAATGAATGTGGTTTGGGTTTGAGTGATAGCCCTCTCGTTGGAAAGCTATCCCAGGAGGGATGGGGCACCGGAGACAGAGGTGCCATCCCCTATAACCTGTATAATTGGTCTTTTGACATGAGTGACTTGACTGTGTTTCCATGTCTTGCCAGGGACTCTGCTTGTTTATTAGCAGGTTATCGCACCGTTTAGAGGTAGAACAGCAGTGATGGCAGCGTTAAAACAAACATCATTTAGTGAATGCAAGCTTAAAATCTTGTTATAAATAACAAAAAATAAGAAAAATAAAGTAGAACTGCCACAGAGGGATTTCAACATTGTTCAACATGTTTCTGTTTAAAAGCGATACCAGGTTTATTTCTTGTGCGCACTTGTGTCCAAACAATCACACACGCATTTTAACACTATTACACCCAATTTCCACAGGCCTGATAACATTCTCGCTGGAGTTTCGGCCTGGCACTCTGACTAAACAATCCCTTATTGACACGAGTCCCAGCCTCACAATAGCCACAAAACATCAGGGTTCCTGTTTTTGTTGACACTGTTTGAACCCTCCATTGAAAGCAGAGTCACTGTGGACACAGCAACACATAATTGGAGCTCTCCGTCATACAATGCAACAAATCAGCCCCTTTTAAATGTTTGAGTATGATAAGGCAGAGAGGAGGGGAGGAGAGCGAGGCTGGGGAAGGGGGGCTCGGCAAAGACAGGAGGAAGTCAGGTGAATGGAAGTGCAGAAAGTTAAGGGAAATGGATAGTTGAGAGGCTGTGGAGGCTGGCGCCACTAGGGGACAGTAGTAAGTCATGGACCAGCAGCGAGGTATGTGCGCATCCGTTGGTGTGTTTGCAATGCAAGTGTGTGTTTGTGTGTGTGTGCGGCAAAAGAGTGAACAAAAGACTTTCTTTGTTGCACTCTCCAATAATAAAAGAATTCAGAAATAGCAGCTTGACTGCTTTAGAAAAGATCTTGACAATGCGCCGGCCCTTAATGCACAGGAACAGCTCCAGATTTACATAATCATATGTAATGTAAACCACTACGAGGCTCCGCAGCCAACAAACAAACTGAGTGGGGAGCGGGCGACAAACACAGACGTATCCGCTTTCCCCCTTTACATTTTATATACCTACTAAAAAGTACATTAAGCTTCATCTGCTGCACAACAAAAGGACACGTTTGCAAATTTTATAGACTTTGTGTGCTGGTGACAACAAAGAATAAAAAAAAGCCTCTCAGGTTTACATAAAAAGCCTGAAGTGAGGGGTTTGATTCTCAGCAGCATTTTTAGGCCATTTACTTTAAATGATTTATAGCTTTAATTACTGTGGTTTCCTACAGAAAGGAGGCTAATTTCAGACTGATTTGAAAAGAGTTGAACTAGAGAGAGAAAAATTGTAACTAAAATATGAAGGAGTGTTTTAAATGACTTGTCTTTGACCACAGATCAAACTGAACGACCAGATGATTTCACGCTGTTACACGAGGCAACACGACTTACTATCTGCTTCTCTTTGTGTTCTAAAAAGGCCCATTTGTTTGGTAACTGATTTAAACTAGAAAAGTTAACACTTCAGTGTACCCTGTGACATTAAATATAAGCGTCAAGAGGGAGCAAGTTTCTTTTTTTTGTCTTTTGCTATGGTAACCAAAGACCTATATTCAAAACACGCTGCCTCCTCCTCCTGCAATTAAAAGCAGAACAATAACAATATTCACCAATGACAGTGGTGTCTGCACAGTACTTACACCCTTTGTTAGTTTCACAATGTTCCTCATGAATTAGTTAAGTCTGTTAATTGCACATTTATTGCACTCAAGGCCACAGAGAAACACTAAATAGTTCCAGGATGAAACGAGTCTTGAACATGTATGGGAATAATGAAAAATAAATGAAGAATTTACATTATAGACTTAAAAAGCTAAACCTTGTGTGTCGTGCAAACAAGTCCTGCACATTAAACTCGTTTCTTGGCGTTTAAGTGGGACATTTATTTAAAGACTAAAACAGCTTCTTAAATAAACACTAATTAACTTAGTATTTTAAAAAACGGAATTGTAGGCCAGATTTAAAAGAAACTGAAAACTACATTTATTGAAGAAAATGTAGAAAATTAGAACACCTAATAAATTGAATTATCTCGGGGTTCAGAATCATATAAAATCAGAAGGAAAAAAAATAAATATGTGACTAATCTGGCTGCACAATCTCTGTGTGTTTACACTTTATTATCCCAGTTTCTGATCTCTGGCGTGTTTTATTATGAAGTGATGTTTGAGTGACACTGTGCTGGCTGTCACAGCCATGTGCTGAGGTTCCCTCTCATTTCCACCAGCAACAATAGTAATGACTATCCAAGTTCTAGGCCGACTATTTGTGTTATTGTGCGGTGTCAGACACAGGCTCTGACGTTTGCTGTGCTATCAGCAGGAGTGTACAAATACAAACACATTTGCCTGAGTTATTGACCTTTATCTCCCCACTTTCTTGACAGCCTTCTCCCGTTATTGACAATACAAACACATGGGACGACACATAACCTTTCATTCACAGAGCACTTTCTCTCTTCTTTTTTTTTCTCTCTCTCTCTCTTTCCCTCAGTCAGTGTCTTTCGCTCTCACTGCTGCTCTTGCAATTTGTTTAAATAAAACGGGGCAGACAATGGTACCGCTCATTTCTGCCATTTTTCTTTCACTCCAAATTTCATGGGATAATATCATTAGAGCGATACAATGGTTGCTATTCAGGCTCGGATACACAGATATTTCAAGTATTCAATATAGTTTTGACATGCTGGCATTAGGGGAGAGCATTGTTTCTGTATTTGTTTGCTCGCAAAGTTGATTCCATCATAAATCGGGGATTCCTGAGGCAAGTTATTTGTCTTTATGGTGCTAAATTATACCCAAGTCCACGGTCAGTAAAGTAAAATGAAAGCCATATTCAAAAGATGCCCCTGAAACAATAAAAAGCGAAAGATTGGTACATTAAAAAAATATCTTCAAATATTTTTTTTTTTATTATTTTAATTTAAACAGAAAATAAGCAGAGAATATCTGCCGAGCAAGGAACAACATAATTATTCTGAAAACTGGACTGAATATATAAAACCTTAATAAACAGAATAATTTATTGCATCTCAATGCAGCGAGGAATAACAATGGTCATAAAAAGCACTAGTTCTCTACTAATGATTCTCCTCCAGGATTTATTGTGTTTTTCAATGTATGTCCTCTTGCATTTCAGCATGAAAAATAGCATGCATAAAACAAGGGGGTGTCCCTACCAGTCAGCCCCTCTGCAGGTACTTCAGAGTCCCCAAAATTAAATTTTAAACAATCCAGACCAGTGTTTGGTGGCCATGGTTAATCATCAAGAAACAAAGACATCAAACAATATTTGATAATGAGAAAAATGCCTCCAGGATATTATGGGGTGGAGGCGGTGGACGGGGGGGGGGGGCACAGCATGATCCTCTGCAGCAAAGCTAGGTAGAGAAGGCCACACCGCTTCTGTGCATGGTGTGTGTCTGACACACAAAACACATGTTAACTTTGGTGACGCACAATCACAGACGCGCAATTTTAGGAAGTTTAACAAAAAAATAAATTAAAAAACGGACTGTTTGTGAAGTTCATGACGAGATAATTAGAATTCAGCGTATGGAGGCAGTGGTGAGATTACAGCTTTGTGAAACGGCGCTTCATTTTGAACTTCTCTGCACCACGCCTCAACCCAATTATCTGCAGTTAAAATGACTTGGTGAGACTACAAACTATGGCTGACAAAAATACAACAACAACAAAAAAAAAAGTTTTCCCATTAGATAAAGGTGATTTTTTTCTTTAAAAGGCTGGGCTAATATTTGTTGTAAAAAAAAACCAATACATGTCAAATATTAAAAGCATGCTGCAAAATGAATAAATTTTTTTTAAATGCATTATAATTCATTATCATAAAGTCACAAAATTTAACTTTTTGTTATAAATATTTTCCATCTGCACAGTATGTTTAGTCCTGATTTTTTTTTTAATGGGCATTTAGAGAGAGTGAGAAGGGAAGAGGAGTTGGGTAATGAGAAGAATACCCCCCCCCCCTCCTCTGTCATATTTATTGGGTTATTCTTGATTGACGCGGCGTTAACGGCCTGGCCAAATTGAGGCAGATCCAGCAACCTCGGCTGAACGTGCAGCATGTGCAGCCACCTCGGTCATGCAAATTGCACCCGGACAACCCGTTGACTATGATTAATGAGCTCAGGCTGCAGCCTTTTGTTTCCACACGCAGCCGTTTGGAGAGAAACACAATTTCAAAAGTATATATATAATATCAATCCCTCTGTTTAATGTAGTGCACTTGCTCACGTTGCTGATCCTTTTCTTTACAGCTAAATGTGAGGGTTTTGCGCATATGTGTAGGTTGATGTTGGACAATTACATTTAATTACGTGTCCTTTAATTAAATTTATTTATATAAAAAAAATACATGGAAGAAGCAGTTTTTGAAGGCTGAGATTAAACACATGGGTTTTGTCTCTGGTGATGTAAAATATGGATGTGGGCTTTCTGGGAGCAGTCATCCTGTCCAGAAGTAGGGAAGAGGGGTGGAGGGGTTGAATCTGATACCTTGCTAATACTACAGGCATTTCCTGCCGATGATTTGCTTTGTGTTTAATCTGTGATTTTAAAACCAGAGATCCCTGATTTACCTGATACGGGGAGTCATTTTGTAGTACTAACTTCACAAATGTACAAAAGTCATTGATGCTCATCATCTAATGTTACAAAATGCCTTCTTTGTATGGTGAGTATTATCACTGAGCTTTATAGGGAGGAATTACGTTTCAAAATCTGTGATGGGTAAAGGAAATTACAACACAGTTCATCTTGATATGTTCGTCTACAAAATACTGTTGATAAAAAGACAAAAAGGAAATCTAATTCTGGCTAACCTACACACTTTTTTCCCCCCTTTGCACATAATTTCCCTCTGCTTCAAGCAAAATGTTAATGTTTTCCAGGCATTATGGTATAGAAGTACCATTAGTGGCACGGTGCTTAGCACTACAATGGAGTGCCGAAAGCCGTGAAGCAGAGATCAGTGCAGCATCTCCTGGATATCAGAGGGAGACATCCTTTGTAAATTTGTCTCCTACTGTGAGCAGGCTTTACAGCTGGTTAGCAGCGCTGGTGTGTACCACTGCCCTGTTTACATTTAGCCTCCGAAGCGCTCCTCTTTCCCCGTGCATCTTTTCATGATGTCCCCTCCATCACTTTGTCTCTGTCCTTAAGCTGCAAACACAGTCGGGTAAGATGCACGCAGACACAGTTTTTACTCAGATACACACACTCACAGCAGCACATAAAAGCATTAGGCACACACACAACAAACCTCTGATCCCCTGGCTTTTGGAGCTATTACAGTACACAGCCTTTCAATCCCCCTCTCTGATTTTTATCTTTTTATTCCATTGCATTACACTGATTCTTTTATACCTATTAAACACGCAGCGCCCCACCAAACCCCCTTGATCTGCTGATACCTAGATGAATAAACTGCTTCTCCTGCCCCTGACCTCAGCCCTTTGTAGCAATCAGACCAGACTTCCTCAGAGGGCCTGATCTTATCTGGCCGTACCAATCCCACTACATAGCTCCCTTTTGTAGCAACCACAGAGCGCTAAGCCCTTTCAGACCCACAGACTGTCCCGGTGAACACACTGCTCACAACCTCAGCTCATCTCAGACATCATACTACACTGCCCAATAACAATGAGCTCTATTTTCTGATGCACCACAGGTCAGATAAAGGCTTTCTGCTCACCATTGCATTGTTCAACCACAATGAAGGAAAGCAAAAGAATGTTTGATTTGTTGACAATCACTTCAATTTCAGACGTTTTAAGGTTAATTGTAATGTTTCCTTTAAGTAAAGTAAAAAAATAAAGTCTATGTTAACACATATGTTAACAACTGCATATCTAAAACAAAAACAAGAAGTATGTTCCAAAATTGTACACGATCTGATCTCTGTTCTTCAAATTTATTTCTAATCAGAGTGACTTGGTGTACAACAGTGAGATTTGAGATATATTGATCTGAATAAATATGTCAAATGAATATATATATATCTATAATTTAAATCTATAATATATATAAATCTATAATGAATATGTCAAGTCAGGTCTTGTAATCCTTTTTATTATATATCATATTATAATTCATTCACAAATTAGTTTTTATCGTTTAATTTAATATTTAGAAAACATTTTTCTGCTGTGAAAAAAGTGGTTCAGAACATTTAAACGTGAGCAAATCAATTTTTTTATCTACTCAAATGAGGTGATGTGGATTATTTTATTTTTTGTGGCTGAGGACAGTTCACAAAACCTTTAGTTTCTAGTGATTACCACTTAGGTGAACAAAAATCAAAATATTAGAATCTAAGATTCCTGATTTATGCTTATATTAATATATAAATGCAATGAAGTTAATTTTAAGGCAAAATTGTGTTTTTTTTATCAGAATGAAAAATGTAGTGGAAAGACAATACTAATCTCACAATATGCAAATAATCTTTGAGTAGAAAAGTCTAAGCTGGTAGTAACTGTTAAATATATTAGGATTCCTAATTTGCATTTAATATTTAAACCAAAAAATATAAACTAAAATGAATCAATCAAATAAATCAACATAAACATAATCTTTGCACTTCAGAGTATTTTCTTAAAAGATACACTAGTTGTAACTTGAACAAGTAGCTGTATTTTGAAGTGGAAGAGTAATAATGACTATATTTAATATCACTCGGTAAATAAAAACTTAAATAACTGCGACACTTACAGTGTCAGGCAGCAATGTTTGCTCATATAGGCTCCACATATAAGGCTGCCTCCTTTTTCCTCTCTTTGTGTCATCCATCCCGGTGTAATATGTCCCTTCTGCTCAAAATAATTGCAGTCAAGGCTTTTTTTCTCTCTTTTTTAAACAGGAGAACGCCTGACTTACGCTTTGCACGTTGATCCAACTGCATGACATTATACTGCCTTGAACCTTTGCACCGCCTTCGTGCTGCAAACTAACCAACCATCAGCCGTTTTACTGAGCCCCTTGTAATGATTGACCAATCAGCGCACTGCTCTCACAAAAGTCTCGTCTTTAACTTCCTAGCGGGAAGCGGCTATCGGGAGCTTCCATGAAACAGCAGAAATTAGGTAAACAAGCTTATTTTTACATCTTATTTAAATTTCAGGACATATTATTTACAGCACGCTGTTTAAAAGAGATACATAATTACATACGACGATGAAAAGGAATGTTTACGTTCTAGTGTCGCATCAAGGCGTTGCTAGTATGTTTGGTTAGCAGTGCAGCTGTATGACACTGACAGGCTGTCAGCAGAGAGCAGACATCTGCAGGAATACATATTTATCGCTCTCTCCTTTCTTGTTTGTGCGCATAGATCCAGTAGAACCAAAAGCATGAGACTGTCCCGAGCTGAATATAAAGAGATAGTGAGATGGACTGGACAACTGAGACCTACACGACAGTGCATGAAGATGCTGAAAGACAAATTCCCCAAGTAAGTTACACAGTGGACAGTTCTTATCACGTCTGCCTTCTTTTTCTGGAAATGAAATGGATGTAGGAGTAAAAGCAACTACTGCATTTTTATGATAGACACAGGACAGAAACATTTACTTTATAATTATGAGCCACTTTTTATTTCATATATGAATCAACTTTACTAACAAGATGTGTTTAAATAGTTTAAACAAATGAATTCTTTATATATTTTTGGATTTTTTTCTTAAGTTGATATTTTAGATTTAAGCATTTATAATTCAATTTATTTCACTCTTTAATATTCCTGATTAATTCCACACAGGTTCCTGTATTGGCTCCTACCACAGCATTAGTCAGTGTTATGCCATGCAGCACCCGTGCATCCAGAAATCGAAGAGAGAGGTTAATGGTTGTGTTTGCCTTTCTCCTTGACACTGAGGGCCCTCACTTTATTGAATGTAACATGTGTAATCCCCCAAGGCCACCAGGACACCACGGCTGATCCCATCGAGGTCACTTACAAAGTCGCATGTATTTGGAACTTCCTACTTCCATTGTGCCCTAATCACCAATCTAGAAGAAAGTATCAGGTCCCCATAGGGATGCAGTATAGCTTTCGGCTTCCCTTTGTTCACACTGTCAGCATTTTACAGAATATGTCATGTAGGTAAAATGCATGCAATCTCCTTCACGTTTAGATATCATTAGTCATCGATCCTTCTTGCACTTGGAGTTTCTATACGATTCTTTTTTGTTTCCTAATTCAGAGTGTCTTAATAAATTGCTAAAATGTTTTTTTTTAAGATGCTGGTGGGTATAATAATTAAAAATAAACACTGGGCAGATTTCATTCCAATATTTCTACATGAACTCTTTCTCCCAGAGGTGCTTGCTCTTTTGTTTAGTCTTGCTGGTTATTGTTATTATTTCGCTCACCATAACCTATCTTGGGCAGGCCCCTGCTCTTTAAAATCCCTGAGTCTCGTCACCGGGCCTGACAGACAGGCACGGCAGCAGTGTTTTCACAGCCTGCAAAATTATTCTGGTTGTCCAATCAGCTGAGCTGGGCTCTGGAGGGTTAGTGATTGGACTGGCAGGAAATCAGGCTCTTAAGACATAACATATCGACTAGGCCATCCATCATCTCTTAGCATGCGCTCGGCAGCAGCAGTCAGACCCCCCCCCCCCACCCCCAACACACACACATCTCCCCCCCTTGTCCCCTCGGACTGTACGGGAGCCCTGCCGCTGCGTAAAGATGGGCCAGGGAGGGGTTGAAGGGGGAGTTGGCAGTTTGTTGTGGACAAGCCTGCAATAAAATGATGGGCAAAAGAATGATTTGTTTACTATAGCTGGGGAGATAGAACAAACAGATATTTAGGTGTTCAATCATTTTGGATTTTGTTCAGTGATTTACAAATGAGACAACTCGAGATCCATACTTTGACAGAGATATATGCACTATCAATATTATTTAAGAACTATTATTACTAGTTCAACAAACTGTAAATTTATATTACACACAGGCTTTTTTCTTAATACTTTTTTAATGCACACACTATTTAAGGTACAAACATGTCTTACATGTGTGGTTTGTCAGGTGTTACTTTATAGTAAGAATATGTTTATCTCTTAATTTACTTTTACAACGTTGAGGTGTACATCTACATGTCTTTGTAATATAGCATGTAAATATGAGTTACATTGATTAATTTTAATTAAAGTATTTATAGATGAATAGCAATAGCTATTATGCTCAGCTCTCTGAGTGCCATATTGAGTTCAAAATCATTTCACAGTCATTGGTTTTGATTGGGGACTCAAAGTGAAGAAAATTTAAACTTTGAACAAGATGATTGTTATAGACCATTTCAGGGTAATTTTCATGGACGGTCTGTCAGTCTTTGGGTCATACTATGAAAAGGGTTGGTGGGAGGAGAGAGGGAGTGTCCCATAGACAGACATAAAGAGAGCGATTGCGATGTGGAGTCCCTCATCTGTAACGGCTGCATAACACAGATGTTGGGAGTCATCTGTCAGCCTGGCCTCTCTTGCTGCTCTGGGGGGAAAAGAATTGGACACGGTGCTGTCACTTTTTACCCCCACACACAATGGAGGGGCATGCAAATATCAACCCCCATTCTTGTTCCATCCTCCTTGCCCTCCTTTTAGCCTGTCCTGGTGTCCTGTCTAGGATCTGGACTTTGGGTGGGCAGCAGACTGGGTTTGTTGGTGGGGAGGGTTCATCACAGGCCTGTGTGTGGAAGGCTGTGACATCAGTCCCATTAGGTCCATCTCTTGCCACACATTAGAATTGGAAATGATAGGCCGCTTTCTGAGGCCTTGTGTGACTTCCCTTGGGTCTAGAGGGGACCCCAGTCCTTCTACCATTTGTCCCCAGAGAGAGTCGGTGCAAGGAGGGTACAATGAAGCTGGAGAAAAAGTAGGAGTCCTCTGTGTCCTTCTGTGCCATATCATGAATGAATTTGAATGTAATGATTGCACCCTCCACCCCCATCACACTCTTTTAGGCTGCCATTCAACCCTCCTTATATTGCTTTCACTGTCACTAAAGTAGGAGGGTGAGTAGGAAAAAAAAGGCACATCATTTTTGTTTGGCAAACACTTAAACAGTAAAGTGTGACGCATCCCTCGCCAGTGAGGACAACCGCTGCCTTTCCCTCTTTTATTCCCACACACATACACTCACAGCTCCCTGGTGAGGAGTCCCCAAAACGTTTTTTTTGAATCGGGCCCTAATGTGCCGTTTTCATCAGCACTGAGGCGGGCTGCAATATGGTGTTGGAGCTCGCTCTGGGAATATGAATGTTGATTAAGCATGCGTTCAGCCTTTTGAAATTCTGAAGAAGTGTCAGAATAATGGATGTTGAGCAAATGTCAAGCATTTGTTAATTTCTCTGTGATTCGGGATTTATCTGGCATGATCTTTGGAAGGAAAGTGCAGGACAGGGTTGTTTTGGCATGTGCCATTTATATGTTGATTTTTTTGGCTACAGACACTGTTTTGATAGCTTAGTGACTTTCTCATTGATTATTTATAGTGGCTGTAGTGTTTATCTCTATACAAGCTGGTTAAACTTCAGGATTTGGTAAAAAGCACTGCCGTAAAACTGATAGTCGTTCTGTTTTGCTTAATTTAGGAGCTGAACATTGGACTTGAACAGGGGTTTTTCTCTTCTACAATTTTTTTTCCTATTATCGCATTCATTTTTTCTTTGTCAATTTGTCTTTTCATTAGATGACAATTACTTGTTCTCAATTTTTTGCATTTTTGCAAAATGCTTACCTTTTTATATATACTAATTAGGATCTTAAGCTTACCCCTGAAAAACATTGCCAACAATATGAAAATGTTAGCTGTTTTTTTTAATTAAGTTGTTCCTGCAATGTCACTAAATAATAAAGAGAGGTTCTCCTCTGTAACGCTTGTGAGAGTACAATTCCACGACTATTTTGTAGGCTTGAAGTGGCAATGACATTACCCAGAGACTGATCAAGTGCAGAGCCTGCGGGGCCAGCCTCAACGGCTTTTAATCCACGGCCTCACACTTTTGGCTGCTCCTATTGAACAAAACACAAACTGGCAGTTGGGGCTTAGGGGTACAACCCTTGAAGACCGAGAAGCTGGCAAACTAATTTCCCCAGCTTTATGGAGTTAGACGAGCATTAGACGGGTGAAGGAATGAATGAAGTGTAAGCAAAGAGGAGGGATGTAGAAAAAGGACAAGCTGTGCTGAGTTTACAACTTCATGTCAGGCTAAGGAGGTCATGAATAATAGATGCAATCAATTACTTGATTAGGAAGCTTAGCAATGGCTACTTCCTTCTCATATCGTAAGGGGTGTTGTCCAAACACACACTATAGACTGTAAAGCCTTTTTGGCTCATTGGGCTAAAACACTTGAATAAGCAGCTTGTTGTCAAAGAGCTGATATGGGATGCTATCTTGAAAGTAAAAATATGTAACAAATGGATTTCTTGACGAAATAGGAAACGTAAGCCATTGGTAAAGTCAGCATATATACAAAGTTCCTGGTACTTAGTTGTACAATCCGTGTTCTAAACCAGAGGTTCTCAAACTGGGGTCCATGAGCCCTATCTTGGGGGTCCTCAAAAAAATTAAGTAAATTGTTAATTTGGATTTTATTTAAAAAAATGAAAATGGGGAACAATGCACTAGTAAAACAAACATACTAAACCAAGCAAAAAATAATATTCCCATAGTATTTAGGGGTTAAAATGACAGTAAATTACTTCTAAAACAGCATGTGGTTTATGAGGGGGTCCCTGGAAAATTTTCACACTTGTAAAGGGTCCCCAGACCCAAAACGTTTGAGAACCCCTGTTCTAAACTACTCATAACACTATATTTTACAAAGAGATGTACAGATTTCTTATTCAATTATTATATTTTACGATAGATGCCTTTTTTAATGTGTTTTTTTTTTACACTGGATTATATTACCAATCAAATAAATAATAGTAAACAGAAATGGTAAAAGTTTCTAAGTTTTCCTTGCTTAGGCAGTTGGTCAGTGTATTGCGTTAGTGGATGCTTGCTATATGACATATAATATAAATCCTAATTTCATTTTTTTTAGAATTTGCAGAAGCGACAATGGCTGTAATTATATTATAACAATGGTAACATAATATTTCTAACATATTTTGCCCCGATGGAGTAGTGAAGATCTGTAGCTTTCATTTGGGATTACAATTAGGGTGGTGATTGTAGAGACTTTCTCACCTCTTTTACCACATTTGCATAGCTTTTTTTGACATCTCGGGCATGTAAGCAGACAGAAATTTTAAAGCTTGTAATAAAGTGAACATAGCTGCTTTAAGATCACATTTTTCTAACATTAGAAAAATTGTAGGAAAGGAAGATAGAAGATAGGTTGTTATAACCTGATAATATAAAAAGTAGACTCTAGTTTAAGTTTTGTTTTTGTTAATATAGTTAAACTTATTGGAAAAAAAAACAAAATAAAAAAAGGTAAAGCTTTCCCTAAAAACAATATGTTCCATCTGAGTGTATCAGTTACCATTGACTCTCCTACATAGGATTTTGCAGATGTTTTTTCAGAACAAAAATGAAAACAAATTTAAAGAGTAAACATGCGCTATTATTATGTAAGTATTTGTTTGTTGCGTTGTGACACACTGAGATTTGTGTTTGTTTTTTGTCAAAATACATCACATTTATACATTACCACAAAGTTTTTTTTTTATTTTGTTGCTGCTGATGGTGAGCTTAGCTCAGAAACAGATGTTAGCATTTTGCCTATCAGCATGTGTAATTAGCAGCATTTGCATATCAACCTTTTAAACGCACAGTTTGCTTATTTTCACTTTATAAAATATTGATCAGTAGCAAAGTAAATGCTCTCTATAGCATCACTCTTCTAGTTTAAATTAGACCCTTTGATGTCATATACATCTTAACATGCTGCAAAAAAAACACTGTTGCTTTTTTATTTTTTTATTTTTTACAAGGATATGATAAGTAGATTTGAAATGGATACATTTTATTACACTTTGTAAGCAGTTCATTCGTACATGCCATTGCCTCCTGAAAATTATTTTATTGCTGTTATTAAAAATATGTGCCGCGCCTCAATTAGACAGCTTTATGCCCTGAAGAGTTGCACCATGCAACACTCTCTGCATGCAGATCCACCAAATGCTAAGTACTGTCACGGCATATGATACCAGTGCCATTAGCCAGGTGGCTTTCATTACCCAAATTACAGCTATTGTTTATAATTAATTATTTGTAAATAGGAAGATTCTGAATATAATTGATAGCTTGAATTTCTCTCATTTCTTATTAATTAGCTTGATGGTATTTTCAGCCTCCCCCCATTTACGATACTGATACGCTGTGAATTCACACAAAATATAGCAATTCAACACACAAACTTGAATTTGTCAGAAACACCAGTTCTCCTAGCTTAATAGAGCCTAAAGCACTGACCAGACAGCCATACCAGCTCAGTGACAAAGTGAAAGTCTCTAATTGTTTTTAATTTAATCTGCTGCTTCACTATTTTGGGTGCCAGTACATATTAATGCTCTGTCTTATGCTGTAAGGATGGGTAATTAGGTTGAGAGTGAATGATTCCCTAACTGCTTTTCTGTCTTCCTACCTTCTGTTTCCCCATGTTTCAAATTATTTCCAAAGGGAAAGATTTTTATTTTTTTCCCCCCTAACTTGAAGGTCATCGTGAGGATGTGCTAGACTTTTATTAAATCATTCATTTTTTTTATTATTTTTTTTTTGCAAGTCAAACTTAAATGTATTAATTTATAAAGTCAAACATTTACATTGAAATATGTTCATCTAAAAAAATGGTTGTAACTTACAATTATTAGTAACATGTTGGCCTCAAGGCTACTCATCATTTGTATTTGCTTTACGGAACAGGGAATGTTCCTATACTGATAATTATTTTAAACAACTATGATAAAATATTTATATAGGATTAGGGAGCACCATTGTCTCTTTATGTTATTTACATAAACTTCAGTTTCCAGTTTTACTTCTTATTTGCAGACATCTCATTCTGATAGAGACAAATCGGGTTTTGAAAATACCGCCCACATTCATAATGTAAGGATAAGTATGGGTGAAGGTTATTAGCGTAGAGAAGGTAAATGCTTCTATGAGACCACAAGTTGGAAATACAATATCGTAAAGCTTGAAATAACTTTGTTAGTCTGTAAATGGAGGAAATGGGCCTTTAGTTGTGTAAATGAGAAGTATAAAATGCAGATAAATATTAATATTATATTTGTTATCTATTTCAGTTGGTCTGATTTGAATTAAAATTTCTCATTATCTTTTTTTAAATCTATGTTTACTGTATGTATGTTTATTGTTTAGTTTGGAAAGTTGTATGAGTGCATATATCGGCACGTATGTAGACATGCATATTTACATTAGTTCAAACATACAATTACACACAAAGGAACTCGGCTTCTAATAAAAACAAGTTTTCTAAAAACATTCTGCGTAGTTTTAGCAGATGAGTCATGTGCTTTATGATAAATATTTATGTGAGTTTCTTTGGGATGAGCAGTTAGTTTTTCTCCAAATAACTGTTTTCTTTGCCACCAGAAACATAAAAAAGTAATATCACTGGTCTGTGATTAATTGCTGCTCAACTTTTGGCTCTTTGAACTTCCATGGGGCTTTTTTCCCATCCCAACTTTAATGTCAGCTAAATCTGATTGACGTAAAAAGGGAAAACAAAAGTCCCCAAAGTTCATGGTGTTTTTGGAATAGATATGTTTTCATGGATATTAAGAGCAGTTAATGTCCCTTTTAAAGTTAACAAGCTATAGATTTAGCAATTAAGCAGTAATCATGCTCATTAAAAAGAGTAATCCATTTAAAACCTAACAGATGTTCGTTCTGACAGGGGAATCGTGACGGCCCCATGCCAACAATAAGGCAGTAATGTTGTTGAAATGCTCAGGTGCAAGGTTAAAGAGTGGAAGAATTTATTTTTTTCTTCATTTTGTGGCCACATGTTGACAGTTGACTATTTAATAACCTACTAAATTGCAGTGGCCTCTTGATCCCTAAGCTTCATTTTAAATTAATGCTAAACTTGCAGGATGTGTTTCTCTTACCTTTTTATAGTTTAACCTTTTTGTAAATATCTCCTTTTTTTACCACAACTATGTGTTTGGAAAAAAAAAAATTATACCGGTATTCGTAAACCACAAAGCAAAAACATTTAAATAGTCTGAAAATGGAATCTGACATGTCACAATAAAAATCTTTTTTTTTTTTTTTCTAAAAACTGGTAAATGAATTTAGAGGTAAATCTTCTATTTTAAAATAGGGCAATATCGTATCATGTGCTATCAATTGTCAGAAAAATTGTCAAAAAGTAGTATTTGCCACTTTAAAATGACTGCAATTAATGCCATGTCATGATGATGTATTTTTGTGTGCAACACGTGAACACACCGTCACTATCAGGCGGCATGTGAGCCTAACGGTTGAAGGTAGTGTAGATCAACGAATGCTAACACTAAGCCTATGTTTAAACACCTGAAACATTGACATAAATTGTAGTACAAGAAAAGCCAGAAAATACGGACCAAGGCCACGTCGTCTTCATGCAATTGTCATCTATTATTGTTCATATTGTTATCATATTAATTGTTATCAGCTAAATGCCACAATTAATTGTGATAAATGTTTTTTTTGCCAATATCACCCAACTGTTCAGTTTCATTGTACAGGCTTGTGCAATGACAAAAATTACTATTCTAACTCTATTGTAAAATAGCCTTGTCAAACTATGGGAATTATTGGTTGAGGTCACATAATTATTTTGTGATTTACAGTGATTAATGTAGAGGGCCTATGATAATTTTGTGCATTGATTGCAAAAAGCACATTGGCAACTTTAGATTCTCAAGTGTGTTTACACACCGTCCTCGGGTGGCTTGTTAAAAACAAAAGTCCTTTCGATTAAACAAGAGCGTGTTGAAAGAATAAGCAGTTGCAAAATTTCTCGAGACAATTTCAGAACAGTTTGCACGTGTGTGGAAAATCATGTATTGTTTTTGTTGGTATGCAAGGAGGAGGTGCACAATAACCAATTAGGATAATATATTTCATGCATGTAAATATCTTCAACTCAAAAGATGTTGTGGGTGTTGAGGGGTGGGGTTTTGAAGGGACTCTGAATCCCTGTTGGAGATGCCTGTTTTCCAGGGTTTGCCTCCCTGCCAGGTGTTTGACATTGACTGGAGCTGGAGATGAATGTAGCTAATGGCAACCTATGGAATTGACTGACTCCTGGGAGCCACAGCTTCATGCATTAAAAGTTTATATTTTCAAAGCCCATCAGTTGCAGTGGGTAAGCTCCTGACTGGCCCATATGCCAGCACTGACAGTGAAGAAAGATTTTTTTTTTTCCTATACATTTTCTGCTACGGCACCAAATACAAACTTTTAAGGTGGTTGTCCACTTTGCAAAAAAAGGCTGATTAATATTATTCATCTTTAGGTTGCTATGATTATTTGTGTAATTTATAACAGCAGAAACTGTGTTTTATAAAAAGAAACAAACAAACTAAAAAATAAACCATAAGCTTCTAGCACATTTATTGATGAGGCAGAAGACCAAAAATATGCTATAAGTGACTGGTGGGGAAACAAAATACAATCAGGCTATAAATTTCTCATCTCCCATAACACACAACCTCCCTCATCTTTTTACCCCACATCATCATGGCAGGAATCCTTTGTCAGAGGTGTTCATCTGGAACAACTTTGCCACACTTGTTTTCATGTTCTTTTAGATTACAGGGCAGCTGGTCCCAGCTTTGAAGCTCCCCTCTCCCTGTGTCTCTGTGCATTGCACTTTGGTAATTAACTTTGTCCTTCTTTTATTTGTTCCAGTCACTCGCAGTCCACTCTTCTGAGCATCTTCTCCCTGGAGTACCAGGTTAGAAGTTTTCTTCCTTTGTGAGCCTTGACAGGTGCCTAATTGAATGATGAATGTCCCTTTATTTCTTTGTAATTGAACTGCCAGCTTTCTGATTGGTTTGGAGGACCCCCCAACCATACCCCCGTTTATTTCACCCCCCACAACACACACATGCACGCACACACACAGACACCTCCATCTTCTCCACGTTCACGTTGAGGTCCTTTTCTTTCCTTACCCTCAGTGGATGTCTGCCAAACCTTCCCATCCATCTGTCTAATAACATCTAGCCCCTGCTTATTTGGTGGACCTGTAATAAATTATGCTAAACCATTATTATTCTGACAATAATAATTTCCCCGTGTAGTGAGGCTGTGTGTGCTAAATGTTTGCTGACTCGCACTGTCACTGCTGCTTTCCACGGCTGACAGCGGATGATGATAAATGGCCACTGCCGCCAGTGGCAGAAGGCAGCACAGGCAGAAAATGGAGTCATTTATCATCCCACTGACAGGTGTCAGTCACACTGCCCGTCTCTGTGGAATTACAATTTTTGTGTGTAGTAGCTTTTAAATAAGTTGTTTTTAACCAATGCTCTTCCTCTTTTATCCGCTGTCCTCCAGCCTCTCGGCAAGAATGGCAATTGAATTGCATGAAAATGTCAGGGTGTGGTGTGTGCAATAATGTGAGTGTTTGATCGAAAAAGGGGAAATGAATTCAAGGTTTGAGTAAGGAAAGGGAAAGGGGGGAGATGGGTTTAAACAAGGTTGCCTCGGAACACTTTGACCCCTGGTAAACCTATTGAAATTGAATTACTATGATCCTTAAATCTCTTACTTGTTTATACAAGAGCATAGAAGAGGAAACCACTGCTGAAAATAAATGGTTCAGTGGACTGTGAATATAATTTTTTTTAGATAGTATTATACATATCCGTAATTATATTTCGTATATATCAGTATTTATATGCTAATTAAAGTATTATAAATATTGCTAATAATTTATGACTTTTATTGTGGCAGAAACGAACCAAAAGGACCATCTCAAGACACCATGCACCCGATGTTATTGAAAGATACTACCAAAGGTAGAGTATTACCTTAGAATGTGTTATTTATTGCTACTTCCACTTCTGTATAACTATTAAAATATTTTATTTATTCTGACTTTTTTTTTTTACTCTTGTAAGCTTTATTTGTATTGTGTAAATTGTAAATTTTGACTTGGAAAGGGACTTGTCAAACTTACATGAGAGGAGGTGGGCCACCGAGACAGTCATAATCTCTTTCAAACAAACCACCACCCACAGGACTTATTCCAGACCTCCTCTTGCACCTGCCACACCACAGCTCTATTCAAATTAGGACCAGAAAATATAAATAAATAAATGTTTGCCTTATCCAAGCTTATGATGGGGTGATTATGAGTAATTCAATGAATTTGGCAGAATTAAAAAAAGGGAAACAATAACATGGTTGTAAGGGGGATAACGTCTTTGCTTATTGCAATTAGCCTTTATCTAGCCTATTAGGCTATTGTTCTGGGGAAAATAAGCCTGGATAATGCACTTCTAATCCACTTACAACAGCAAACCTCAGAGATGATCTCGGCAAGATCTAAGGGGAGCTGCAGTTTTAGTTGGAGAGGGAAAAAGGCTTTTTGGGCGGCAGGGGTTAACTAACTATCATATGCTTGTCTGCTTCAAGGAAATTTGAATCCCTCCAAGCAGTGCTGTTTTAACCGCACTGAGCCTACCATATGCCACCCAGGGCAAAGTCATCAGGGACATTAGCATGTCTTGGCTGGCCTGGTCTAGCTCCCTCTTTCTTTTTTGTCTGTCTTTAAGAGCTGTTTTTCTTTTTTTTTTTTTTTTTCTTTTAACGGCCGCTCTTCTCCTTTGTTATAATGAAGGTATCTGAGTGAGGCCGAGGCTCATCCCACAGCTCCTGTCCTGCTAGAGTTGGCCAATGAGGTAACAGTACAACCTTTAGTTCTTTTTTATCATTTAAAATAAAATAAAATGATCTCAACTGATAATGTTTTCTAAAAGGATAAAGATGACTTAGCTGCAGTTTTTAAATTTTCTCCCTTGTCTGTTAGTCATTATCAAAATTGGTAAAACAATTCTCTCCATTACCAATTATCGAATGTAATTATCTCCAAGCACCATTAGGCAGATGTGAAAATACTTTTTTTGTTTTATTTTGTAATTTTCCAAATTGCAGTTCAAGCAAAGTTTCTACAAACTGCAGACAGGTGAGGATGGGGTAATTGGTTAAATCCCCGCTCTTCATCAGTTCTTTAGCTATTTGCTTTAAGATGTCAGACTAGTCTTGGTATTCTGGGTGATATAGTAGCAATTGTATGTATGAATGTATGTATACTACTTAAATTTGTTTTAGTAACCAAGAAACATAGAAATATGTAATAGAAATTTAAATACTTGCTGCTTTAGATATAAAAAAATACTTTTTTAATGTACATTGATTAAAAAGCATTCGTAGTCAACATTTTTTAGAACTTCCACTATAAATGTATAATAATTTTAATTGTTTGAGCAAGGAACACCCAAGTTAATTCCTAAAGACTTATTGCAATAGACAATAGAAAAATATTTATTGTACTTAATTATTTGTAAAGGCATATATATGAATTATCATAAAATAAGATTTTTTCTTTCAGTTTCTTCCTTTTTAATACTGTGAAAAGGCCACGCAAATTATTTAATTATTAAACAGCATCATTTAGTGTTGTTAGAGTTTACCAAAGGAGGGTTTTTAAGTTTAAAGTCAGTTCTTCACATGCATCAGTGAGAACCTCAAAGCTAACTGCTATTATTCATTTTCTATTTAATTGAAATATTTTTTTTTCTTAAAAGCACAGAGATAACGGTCTATGAACCATTTAACTGTCATTTTAATATGCTACTTAACATTTAAACCAAGCACTCATGCCCTCTCAGACTGCTAATTGATGTAGTTTCGTGTCTTTATGAGACAATATATCTCCAATAGATGAAAAAGATTAACAGTGATGAAAGCTGTTCATGGGTATTTTTTGCTTCTAGATGAAGTCCATGAATAAGATATTCTAAAGTCCGTCTTTTCATGCTTTATGGGGATCTTTATGCAAAGGTTAGTTATAGGCTTAAGAACAGGTGCACTAGACTGCAATGCATGTGACAGCTATTAACGTTTTAGGCTAATACAACCATAATAAATATTTAACAATAATTATTTTCAGCAGGAATTTAAGGCTCTGTGAATCTTAGTTAAATGCTAAACTCGTGAAGTGCTGCCGTCTGACTTGAGAGTAAAGATGGACTCATGATTAATATGAAAATTAAGGAGATGCAAGTACCTGAACTAATCAGGTGGCACTTATTCAGGCTCAGCCTGCATCAGTAATGCTGCCATTTTTCATGTGTCAGTTTCCAAGAATCTGATACTCTGTTGTTATCCAATCATGTGTACAGAGACCAGGCCAATAAGCACAAATAGGAAGGATGGAAAAGAAAGAAGAAAAAGAGAAATAACTGCAATAATTTGAGAGATAAAAGTGGCTGAGTGTGGCAAATACAAAGTCAGTAATGCTATCAAAGGCTTTAATAAAGAGACAAAGTCACACTGTAATCATTATAGACATCTTGGAGCTTTTTATAAACTGCCTTCTTATTGCAATGTTATGAAAATGTTAACAAATACTATGGTTGGTAAAAAGACATTGTTTAGACAAAGCGATTGCGGCCCGCAGCATGTAATCATAATGCATCAGAGAAAAGATGAAACACTCCATTCCCGCTGCGATCTGAGGGCATATTCACTTTTGGTACCCAATTATGCTAACAAGAGGAAAAATGTACTTTGGCTGTAAGAATGTTGTTTTATAATAAGCCAGTCTTCAAGCAACATTTCTATCCCCTCCATCTTGGAGAGGCTGTGAAATTTAGTTGTGAAGGAATTAATGTGTTTTCATATTACTGTATCGTGTGTACTGTTTAAATGAAGGTCAAAATATTATTAACAAATGGCTTCTTTTTTTGATTATCACCATAATATTGCAAACCGAATATGTCTTGAAATGTGAGGAAGTGCAATGTGCTGATAGGAATCTGGTCATGTAGACACCTTCAGCATCAATCATTAAAGCTTCCTTACATGCCAGGGCTTTTCCTTTCACTCAAACCAAAAACATTGCTCACCTTTTCAGGTGTCTTTGTGTTCAAAGAAGACTTCAGCCATAGGTTTTATCTTTCCTATTACGGGTTGCCTTCCCATAACCCCTCAGGTGTGTCCTATTTGTTGCTGCTGTTTTGCCTTAGTGATCTGCCTATGATTAAAGCTCTCCATTGTCTCTTGGCTGAGTATAGCATGTTCCTTTTCTTACAAGCTGAGAGACTGGTAACGTCTCTTTGATTTAACCTAAGCAATTCAGCCAGGCAACTCGGCTGTGTAACAGGGGGTCTCTTGTTCCTTTGGGAAAGGTTATTGCAAAGCAAGGCTTTAAAAGACCAATTTACAATGAGAATGTCAAAAGCTGGGTCAAGGTTTGAGAACAGAATAATATAATTTAGAGCCATTAAGATTATTATTTGCGACATCAGTAAAACTTCAACTGGTGGCCTAATTTCAGTGTTTAAATTCTCAGGTTCTTTGAATTTTCTGTACTGAATATGTGGAAGCTAGTCTGTAAATATAGCTGTTTTTGTCATAAAAAAATAAGTTTGACATGCTTTAATTTAAAAGTTACAATAATTACCAACTGAAACAATGTCCTGGTTTTATTCAGACACATTCTTTTTTGTTGTTGTTGTACACTAGGTGGATCTGTCTCCTGCTCTGATGGCTCGTATTATCCTGGACAGATTCCTGCAGGACATGGACGGTGGAATGCGTGAGTAACACTTTTCCATTTGGCTCTAAGTGACTCTTCACATCACTTTTAATTGCAGCGCTTTGTCCACCAAATCGCTCCCTGTTTGAGTTCAGATTCCAGTCTATCTGCTGTATTTTCAGCCTGTCCAAGCCTAATGACAGACAGACAACATTTCGCAGAAGCTCCATTCTAGTGCCTATGATTGGCAATTAAGTCTTGGGAGGACCACCCACCTCTCAACTGCAGTGTGGATCAATGCTAGCTCAGTTCATCAGTATTATTTATAACACCCTTGATTTCTTTCCTCGCTCCTTTATCACCAATACGCTATTTTGTTCTTTACCTTTGGTTGTACTTGTAGCCTCAACCCTTTTTTTTTTTGTAGACCTACTGGGTCTGCATAGGAAACCGAGTTGAAGAAAACTCTGGCAGAAAAAGGAAACAGTTCCTAGGTAGTGCTGATTGAGCACTGCAGGAAAACAAGATTCCAGGCGCAAATATTTTTATTGAATCTGTCAAAGATATATATATAATCATTATTATTATTCAGAGTTTTTTGCCTTTTAGTCTTGGAATTTCAATATAACATACAGTGTTAATATTTCTATCCTTAGAAGTCTGTGCATGTGTCTGTGTAAGCTGTTTTTAAGAGTGAATTGCATGATGTCAGAAAAGATGTGATTCCGATTTAATCAAGAAAGGGATTAAAGTGGATGTGTGTTATTTTCAATTTCACCACAGCACAGCCATTTGTCAAAGTCAAAGATGTGATTGCTTTGGACCCACTGTTATCCACTGCCTGTCAAAATACTAGTCTGAGCAGTTTGTAGAACAGGGCATTCATCCGGGAGAGATACTCTGTCTCGCATAAAGGCACGCCACATCCGTCCATCTCCATATGGTGGAATCATACTTTATTATTGCTCAGAATAGACATAAATTACATGAAACGTCTTGATTGATTGTTGTTTAATTTCAAATGTACATGGTTACGATCATCTACTTTTTGCACATACTCAGTTTTTTCTACTGTATATTTTGCACACTATGTATAACATTTTTGTATATTCTCATTCCTACACCAATAAGCACATTGGTGGGCAGTGGGGGATGCAGTGGTTTGCCCATCAGCATGCAGTAGTTGCTAGGGATCAAACCTTTGACCCCCAATTGGAAGACAACCACCAAGCCTTTGGCCCAAACTCTTATTATTATAGTTTCACAGTTACTTAATTGATTAATTGGTTGTATTATTAACTGCACTATGAATTTAAATCATTTCCAAATGTTTGGCTTCATGTTGTACCTTTGGATTATTGAAGTCTGTGTGGCTGTAAGGGTGACCTCTGTGTTGACGTTTCTCTGAAGTCTCCCAATGACTTTATACATAGAGTCTTTCCCAGGTGGGCTATGGTCAAATAGTCGAATCGCCCTCTGTGTATATTAAACCCCAGTAATGTGTTTCCCTCATGAAACAATACAAGGATAATTGTCTATACTGGCGATTAGCTAAGAGGTTGATTCAGTGCTATTGGCAGCCATATTTGTTATGCTCCGTCCAGCCTCAGACTGCATTCCTGTGTGTATGTGAGTGCTTGTGTTTTTGTAGAACTCAAGAGGGGAGGGCAGGCAGGCACACTGCAAAGATCAATAGACTTCTATATAAGGGACATTACCCCCAACTGGGTGAGTGGCTTGCCTTTGCCTAGCACCGTTGTTGTTTTTATTCCCCTACTCCTCTCTCTTGCATTTAAGAGAAACAGGAATGGGGCCTCTGGGACGATAGAATATATGTACAATCACCAGCCCTGGATCAATAGAAGGTTTTAAATTGTTTTTTTTGTACCGTCCTTGTTTTGTTTTGCTCGCTTTGCTGTCTGCCCCCCTCCCCACTAGCAACACATGCCACCACAGCTCAGCATGACGACACCACCAACAATCTGACCCTCCCCACCCTCCTTGCAGCTCAAGTATTGGAGAGAGCATTAGTCAAGCAGGATGCCGGGCTATCTGGTGGCGCTCGTGTATGAATCGATAAATTCAAAACAGTTTTATCGAATATCATATCAACATCCATAATGTTTTTACCCTCATGAAAATAGACTGGACACTGGGGTAAGAAAGATCATGTGCACTCAGTTGAGAAAACCTCAACATATGTGCAAAATCCTCAGGCTAGTGTTTAATTTTACACAATAACGTTTAACAAAATTAGATGTGGTTGTTCAATTCTTGTGTTTCCTTTTTGAATTTTTGATTTGAGTTTTGTGAATTTGACTTTACATACATTTTCTCTCCTATTTACTATACCCTCTTTATTTCATGATAGAAAACTTTCATGTAGTGATAAAAGGAGCAAACAGAATTCAGCGTGAATTAAACATACAAAAAATAACAAATAGAACAGATTTTCACATTAGTGAAATTAATTTACACTTTTTTATAATTGTTGAAACATTAACTTTATTCTTTAAGCTGATCTTTAACCAGTTATTCATCGATTATTTATGTTGACTTAAAAAAGTGCAAAACTGAAGAGGTATTATTTAAACTATTGTTTATATACACATTACCGCTCTGCTGCCTTATTATACATAATACAAATCCATCATTAACTGTTGTATTGTCAGTGTAATTCAGCATCAGTAGATGCCTTTTTAGAAGTCACCAACAGAAACACTGGGGGAGCTCCTGCTCCTTCCTCCCCCCTCCTTCTATCTCTTCATCTTTCTTTCTATTCCTCCTTTGACAGGAGTTGATGTGCCTCTAGATTTAGACATACTTTTTTGAGGAGGCAATTTTGCTAGCTATTTGACCTTTTCCATTTTCCCAAGGCCCAGCTCCAGATTAGATTGCTACTCCATGTTTTGTAACTATGTGATTCGGCCGCCTTTTAAGATTTATTGTCACATTCCTTTACAGAAGCCTTGTACGGAAGGTTATAAATGTCTCGTGTTTGATGTTAACACTGTGAGTGTTAGTGTCTACTCGATTACTTGACGGAATTCATAATAGCTTCAGTGTTTTGCTGATAAAATGTGTTGATAATTGAATATACTTTGTTTTAGCCCATAAAATCTTTTAGTGGTTGCTATGATTGTTATTGTTCTTCCGTTCTTTTCTTCAAGTGTCCCTCTCTTCTTTTACACACTTGTGCTGTATGGAGCTGGTGTTTGTGTATATGCAGCTTTTTTCCAAGTAATGAGAGTAAGGGCTCTTCATTAGCAAGGATGGAGGGAGTTAGGAAGAAGACAACACATGTTAGAGTGTGTGTGTGCGTAGGTGTGTGTGTCTCTATGTGTGTGTGTGTGTGTGTGTGTGTGTGTGAGGGGTGGGTGCAAGGGAGGTAAGCAGCACCGTGGCACCTCACTTGACAAGTGTACTAATTACTCCTTTTCAGCATAGGAGCTCCAGTCAGTCTTTGCCACAGTCTAATGACCTGACCTGGGAAGCGTCTTTCTATAGCAGAGCCTCCCTTGGTCTACTATTACTCCAACTACACACACATTCATAGACACACACATGCATTCACACACACACTGAAATGTGGAGTTTCATCTCACCGCTATCAAGAAGAATCAGATGGAAGCAGATCAGTTCTGCCCCAGTAACCTCTTCAGGGACTGGGCTCCTCCTGCACACGAGATACTACCTTCATATTATCAACTAACACCCACACACCACTATGGATAGTAAAAAAAAAAAAAAAACAAGATGTTTTTTTTTCTACTCCTCGTCTTCTACTCTCTTCCTCTTTCCCATCTTTTTTTTCAGTGCGGGAGGATAAATTTAAAAGGAGTAAATTGGAAAATCAAATGAGGGCTTTAGGCAGCCGCAGAGATTTGCAGAGCTGTCGGCCAGTGTTGGAGAGGCTCATCCATCATGTCCCACAAGTAGTCAATTCCTCTAGTATCTGTAAATGTTTTCAGATATTAGCCAATTTATATGCTCCGAGATTCATCATGGAAAATCAGCTTTAGCGGCGCACATTATCAGAACCTGTCTCTCCCAAGCTCCATGAAGTTTGATGAACGAGTGCCCCTCCACAGCTCAATGGCTTGCACATGGGGAGTATGAGGGGGGGTGTACGAAGGAAATTGGTAACTGCCCCCCCTCCCAACCACGGAAAGTAGTGGGTTTTTTAATTAATAAACAAACTTCCAAAGGAGCTCATCAGTGTCAGTGGCAATAACAGTTGTCATCCATTATTGTTTATCACGGTCCTCCCTCTACAAATGCTGCTTTTTAATGAGGTTTCTCGATATTTTTGCATTTCAGATAATGACTTTTTTCAGAGAAGAGTAGTTACAAACAGCACAAGTAAGAAATGAAATCCAAGCCAACGTTGGGTTGTTGTTACCTTGCTGTGTATCTTGTTTTGGAGTTGCATATGAAAACAGGCTTGTGATTTGTTTACACTGGTTGTTTTCTTTAGCAAATCCCAATGGAGGCGTAGTGTTTCACATCTATTATTCTCCTCTTCTCTGTTCTTTCTGTTCAGATGTTGACGGTGTGATATGGTGCCTTAGTAAGAATTTATACCAACATGGGACAATTACAGTAAATTTGGTGAATGTTTACATGGTGCAAAGTTGTGCTGCAGGGCTTTGTTCTCCGTGTCTGTTGTTCTTCTGATTATGCTTTTTATTTTTCTGCACATTTTGTTATGTGTGCAGCTGTGTATTTGAAAAAGAAGGCTTGTGTGCGTACCAGAGAGGAGCTTAGGGTGTCATGGAGGTGTGCCGCTGTGCAAGGCGGGGGCGTCTTTAATAAATGTATGCTGATGTTGGAGGCTGCAACGATGCGAAGGATGCAAGGGCCCTGTTGTTATTTACTGCTGTGTTTGTGCACAGCAGCGAATCCTGGGCTGGCAAATGGCATTACAGCGTGTGATGAATGAGCATTAGGGTAAACTCATTTTAAAAGCATCCTGATTTATTAGCAGCCTGGCCTTCCATTTTCATCAGGTCAATGCTTGGTTGAAATTCTACAATGTCAGCGCCAAGGTCACCTATTTATGGCTACTTTTAGCCCCATTGCTCAAAAAGAGCAGGGGAAAATCATCTTATCACTTATTATAACCATCAACAACAAAAACATATTGGGCTAAAACATCAAAGGGCTGTAGAGACAGAAGAAATATAAGTCTAGTTCTAGTTGTGTGTGTTATGTGAGAGACCAAAATGTGGTGGTGGTCAACCTCCAATTATGAGCCCTAGTAAGACAAGAGCTTTAATGGCTAACGTTTGCCTTCGGGGAGGTTTATTACACGCTACTGTTTTGCAGAAGCAGCGTCAGATCTATAAAACGACCATTAGAAAGAAGGGAAAAAATCAATCAAAATGCCATTAAAGTGGAATAAGTTGCCAATATTGCTGATGTGGTTGCAGGTCCTTTGATTTTCCTTCAGATTATTAGGCACAGTCGAGTAGTGACTTTGTTAAGGGAAACCAGTGTTTGTTGGGGAGTAATATGTCTCCTAGCTTCATAAAGTTTGCTGCCTCATATTTCCCACTTTATCGATTATCCATTATCATTTGTCAAGAGGTGTCCTAACTCAAGGGGAAAATATAACCCTCTTTCTTCACCGCCGCCCGCACTGCACAGGAGCATGGTATGGATTTGAGTGCGAAGGTACCAATCTCCAAGAAAAATGAGCAGCAAAATAAAGCACAGCCCTGTGCCTTGCAGCTCTTAGAGGGAAGTGTGGGTTTATGGGTTGGGCTGGTAGAGCATTGAGACTGGAAGAAATAGAACAAAAAGCAGGTTGGTTGCAAAAAGAGAAAGCTCGAAGATGGAGACAAATGCATAAAAGAAATGCAGGACAAAGATGTGCTAAATGGCCTTTGTTCCTCTTCCACCTTTTTTTTAAGTTCATCATAGAACAGATGAGGAATCATGACATTGTTCTTTTTTTCTCAACAAATAATGCTGATATGTGTTAGAAAGGACTGAAAATAAGATTAATGATTTAGTAATATTTATCCCAAGATTTTTAAGGATTTAAACCTTTATTTAAAACAAAATATTGTTTTTCAATGGTTTTGTCTTTAAATGCTTGTATTGTTTGCATTTCTCTGGTAGAACTTGAGAATTTCTATAATAATACAAGCACAATCCATGCTTGAAATGTGCATAGAATTGTTTCTTGTCTGTCTTAAGCATGTGTATAAATATATCACTAACATGGCAAGTCTCAACCATTTCGTCACACAATGTTACAATCCATTTAATCCAAATCTTTTTAAGAAGTGATTTAAGGATTTTTTTTTGCTCCCTACAGTAACTGCAAGCCAATCCAGCAGGCTTTCTTTTCTGATTTATAATGTTAGTAGAGCAAGAATGGGAAGAGAGATGCAGAATAGTCAGCATTTATAACATAGATAAACCACACGAAGTGCCTGTGCTGTGGACTGAAACATTTATCTACAGAAAATCTGCATAGGCTTTGTAATGGACAAGTGTAGAAATATGACATTAACTATATGCATGGTAAATTGCAGAATGTTCAGGCTGCTTTTTGTGTCTATATTTGCTCTGTTTGACATATTTGATTTCTATTAAAAATAGCAATTTGACATTCCTATTGCATTTTGAACATTAGACAGGAATTTTTATGTCCATTCTTATCCTTTTATTTAAGTTAATTTCCTACGTTTCATTCCTTTATCTCATTTTCAGCCTCTAAAAGTGTCATCAGCAGTATGCTGAAGGAGCCGTCTTTAATTCCAGACCAAATATTGGCAAAAAACATCTACCAAGTAAGGAATTTTAGTCTTTTGATATTACCTAAATATCACAATAATATAACTGAAAGTATTTGATGAAGTGCATAGATTTTACAATACATAATTTTACATTGTAAGTTGACTCATTATTTGCCTTTTTACAACTTAATGCTAATATGTTACAAGCTTTTACATGTTGCACCTGCTTACCAGGATGCATCAGTTGCTTCTTATTGTTGTTCAAGTCACGTGGCAGCCAACAGTCATTCCTGTCAATCTGCTTGCGTCTCCTGTGTTTTCTCCCCTTCCCCACACTGTAAGGGCTTCCCTCACCTCCCTTACACCCACCCACCTTTTTTTGGCATGCCATAATATTTCTTCCCCTTCTTTTCAGTGCACAATAAATGACTGCTGTTATGGACCGCTGGTAGACTGCATCAAACAGTATCCTATCCCCATAAAATTTTAAGCTTGAAAATGACGAGGAGCTATTGAAGGGGATGAGATGTGTCTGGCTTCACCTGACATAAAAGTTCTGCTTCACGGAGGAGGCGTTTCATCCCATCTGCCATACTACTATCAGCGATCCAAGGGCTTGAAGGCGATGGAGGGAAAAGCTGGAGGAGACGATAGGCTAATGTAAATTCATCATATGAATTCAGCGAATCAGACCCAATGTTCTGTGATACAAATATAATAATTTAAAAGCACTGTGTAAAAACATTACTACACATTCCTAAAGATTTTAATATAGCTTTTAAATGGATTACATTTTGTTTTAATAAGGCAATTTAGCCCCTCAGACGGTGTGAGTTAGATTAGGCCAAGTGAAATTCTTAATTTTATGTTTAGTTTGTCAGATTATAAGATTTATTTTTCATCCTCTATGCAGCTATAAATAACCCTTTCTTAACCACTATTGGGACAGAATGGTAGTTCAGTTTATTTGGGGGTAACCAGCTGGGTAGCACACTAAATATTTTGTGGAGGAGGAGTCTTATTTAAATAATTGTAAATGTGTGTGTATGTGTTATTGTGTCTCACTCTGCTTTGCTGAGTGTGGTGGGGCTGTTACTCTGTTCACAGCCAGTCAAGCCTGTCCCATCCTGCCCTCCTTTCCCCCTCCCCTCATTTTCTCTATTCTGTGGCAGTCCTTTGGAAGTCAACTGAAAGTCTGTTACTTTGCTGCAGAGTTCATAATAACCATCCTGCTGCTGTGTGCTTTCAAAGAGCTCCAAACTTGAAAAGAAATGGCTTTTTATGCATGTCTGCAAGTCATGGTATGAATTTATTAGAATCTATTTTTAAGCTGTTAGTGTTTTTTGAGTGTAACATGATCCTGTGAGAACATTTCCACCTCTTGACTTAAATAGATTATTCATGATGTTGAGTCTTAGGTAAGAAATTCTAATCTGTTGTTGCGGGCATCCTAACTCAGATTGACGTTCATTCAGTAAAAAAAATGTTTTTTCTAATACATTGTTTATTGGAATGAGTTATCAGTGGAGTTTTTGAACTTTTTTGTAAAACTGATGTTTGTTTTTTCTTCTGCATTAAGAGAATGCACCTTGGAGTTGTGTTGAGGAAAGCCTTTTTAATTCCCCTGAAAGTCTGATTATGTCCTACAATATCTTGATTGGAAGTGGTTGTATTTCCCTCAATTTTTCCATGACGATATTACACAACATTCCAGTCTTGGGAAATCACTGTCATCACAGACATGTTTTCATCACATGTTAACTCCAAATAAAGCCACTTCAGACACTTTGCCTTTACATATTCTCCAAGTCATCCAATATCCAACATCATTAGTGTGTACCCCATCGCACATAAGTGAAAAAAGTAGCCTGTTACCATCCAATGCCCTGGTTTAATTTATGTTCCTGTGGACCATTCTTATGTTTGAGTAGACATGAAGTATTGTTGTATGTTAGATTCCTTAACTCTGTTCCCAGTGTCATTGGACAAGAGCATGAAGTTCTGCTCTGTGACAAACTGAAGGAGAAAAATCTTTCTTTTCTGGGTAAGTCACTTCTTGACCTTCATATCACACTTTTTCTTTGCTCTTAAATTGTTCCTGTTGAGTTTTATAATCAATTCCCAAAACCTGGTAGATGCTATGAAGGCAATATTTTTGTCATGTGCTGACTCAATATTGTTTTTAATATGTATTGTAGATGGATAGATGGGCTCTGAATTTAAAGCAGTGTCCCATGTCTTGTGATCCAGCTGAGTGCTCTGAATTACAGCCACAAAAGCTTAATCAATTCCCTGAAAACCTCACTTTAATTAGCCTTTATCCACACCCCACAGGTGTAATTACTACAATTAGAGCAACAAAGTGGTTCCACAGACAAAGTTAAGCTATTTTTTTTTTTGGCTTTGTGTTTTATTTTTGTTTAGTATGACTGGTCATTCAGAATAAAACATATGTCATTTACTTCATCTGTTTAATAAAATAGTTTTTTATATCGACTTCTCTGAAACAATTGTCTTGGTTTAACTATATAAATCACAACACAATGTCCAGATATGAAATTGTTTGAGTTAAACCGTCCCTTCCTTCCATCACCTCATCATATCACCATCCCCAAGGTCAGATGAATGATGAAAGATAAAAGTCATTCCCTCTGTCATTAAGACCATATCATTTATTTGGACATGAAGCACTGACCTTTCTCCAGGGCTGTACACAGGACTGTTCTAAAACTGTCAGAGTTCGAGGGGCACAAGGGCCACTGAAGCAGCCTCACCCTATCTGATAAATGGATTGGAAATAAGCCACCCAACAGCAGGGATGGCCCATTAATTTTAATCAAAGCTGATGTAAAAAGGCGATCACAGCCACATGAGAATATCAACAGCCCAGTGTATGTGTGTGTGAACAGAGGTCCCTATCCGGTGACAAACACACATCTACACCTACATTATCACAATCAGCTTGCCCTTCTGTACCACAAGCCTCTGGCGGGCTCGCTGACCTGTCTCAGCTCTTTTTCTTCACCCTTGGCTGATGCTGCCTCCTCACCACCACTGACACCGCCACCCTCCATCTCTCTTCAATTCCCTTCCATGCCCCATTAGTTGAGCTTGGCTGGAGACAAAGAGGCAGGGCCTTGGAACCGAATGACCTGGTCAGCCTGAGATTTAATGGAGAAATCAGGTGTTGGAGGGATAATGACCAAAGTACGCCAGAAGTCAAGGACAATGGCTGCAGCCTGCACTGTCAGGGGTCGGGCGTACAGAGGCAGTAATGCCAAACGGGTCCTCTTGCTATATATTTTATAAAGTGTAGCCAAACGGCAACCTGGAGGGAGGCTCTCTAATTAAGTGTAAGAAGTTTTTTGTGCAGTGGCAGCTAATACGTATGTGGCAGTATTTATTCATTTTATTGCACTTTGTGTCATTTTCTACCATCTCTTCCACTTTAAAATTTTGATGTTTATGAGAAATTTATTGAGTTTTTGGTTTAAAAAATAAGTTTCTTTAAATTGCCTAAACTAAAATAAAGCTTATGCAGTTAATTGAAATAGTTTTTAATAGCTTTTATTTTTTTCCTACCCAAAATAACAAATATTAAATTTCTTCACTCCCTATTTTCTAGATGAAAATCAACTAAGAACAATGGGTTATGATAAAACCCCTGATATTATTCTGGAGGTTCCTGTTGGTATGTATTTATTTTATAGACATCTGTATTTTTTTTTACTACATAAGTACATGTTGCATTGCTGTGCGCAATTTATACATTTTGTTGGATATGGTGTAAGAAAAGACGGTGTCAATTACCACCAGCTCTATAAACATTTCTGTGTTTCATGTTATGAAAAGCTGTGGAGGGACATATTGTACATTGGATTGAGAGCAAAGCCTCTTTTGGGGATGATCACAGCCATCGAACCTATCTCAAGGAACAATTCTGGAGTTACTGGAACAGGTAAGCCTATTTTGTTTTGAAACTGCCTTTTTTTTTTTACCCGTATTTGTTTCAGCCTTGTTGTTGGTAGTTTATATTCTCAGTTATAACTACTGTACTTTTAGTGACCACAAACCACTATCAACTTTTCAGTATTATAAAAACTTTTCATATCTCTCTCCAACAACTCCTACCACTTCCTTACTGGTATAGGCTGCTTTCACCACAAAATCCCACATGGTACGTTTTTACATTACACCACTTCCACATCAAGTTGTGTTGTTGAAGGCTTTTTGCAGCCTGAATGGTTTGCCTGCAAGCTTGATTGTGTTATAGAATACAGACATTGTGTTGGAAGGGAAGCTAGGAAGTGAGTGATTAATGTGTTGCATCTGTTGTCATGAGAACCTTTGGACAGGAACAGGCCTTTGTGGTCTGGCCGTTGTAGAAGTTGAAGTATGGGGGGGGGGGTTTGCACTCACATTTCTGAATGAATTGTAGAAATAAGAACTGACCTATGTCATTGTCCATTGAGAGAACATTTCTGTACCTCAGGGATTAAGAATATTTTTCACTGCTGTTAAACCTTACATTAGAAAACAATGGTTCCAATTGTTCGTGCTAGTCCATCATGCTTTAAATGTCTGATAAATCTAGAAGTTGGACATGCCAACTAATTTTTGTAAAAATGATCCACAATTACACGGAACATTAGACTTTATTTGATAAACATTTATTTTAACTATATTATATTATTATAATATAATGGTATAAATACTGGCTGTTTAGTTTTTATAATTTATTTAAAATGTATTGTCACACTGACAGAGCCATTTTATTGACACCGCAAAGCATACCAGGTAAATGATGATGTAGACTAGGTCATCTGTGCAAGGAGGCTGCAAGCAAGATTTATTCACCCTGATGGGTAATCTTGGACAACATCTGACAATCAGCTCTTTTAAATGAAACCAGAGCACGTTGACAGAGAGGACAATGTAGAAATGACTCGGCTTGCAACAGAAAATGCTGATGGAGGACAACGGAGCTGCTTTATGGATTAGAGAACCCCAGTTTAGCCTGTTAGTTTTCACGCTAGCGCTGATGCTATATCGCCATATATATAAAAAATTCCCTTCTCACCCACCGCGGGTGGTCTCTCTCTCTGAGCTCGGGTCCTCTACCAGAGGCCTG
>JARVJO010000173.1:1964894-1985759 GCA_031762555.1 Cynodonichthys magdalenae | reverse complement strand
TCTGCACAGATGTTTCTGTACACTATGCCTGCCACTTGGTTATGTCGTTCCATGTATGCTTTCCCTGCCAGCATCTTCCAAGATTAACTTTCAGGGTAGATGAAGCTCGCTCGCAGCCTCCCATGGATGACTTAGTCTACATCATCATTTATTCAATATGCTTTGCGGTGTCAATAAAATGGCTCCGTCTGTGTGACAACATATTTTGAAAGATTAATAAAAACGAAACAGCCTACAGCATTTTTACAGACTTTTTTTTTACATTATTTTATTTTGTAAAATAAAGACCAAATAAAGTCTAATGTTACAAGTAATCGTGGATCACTTTAAATGCCAACAAAAAGATCTGTTGTAAAGGAAAACTGTTGAAAGGTGTTAACCACCGTAATGGAGAAAAAGTATAATTAGCAGTACACTCAATTGTAAATTTTCATTCCAAGCTGAGGTAATCTGAGCGACTTGTGTAGTGGAACACACACACAAGACTGCTGGTCGCTCCAACATGTTTTTCACATCCCTGCCTCCATTGACTCTGGATCCCTGTAACTCTTGCTACAGCCCTGATCCCTATCGGCTGTGATGGCCATCTGACATGTTGTGACATGGTGCTGGAGTGCCAGGAGGTGCCTTTCCTTGACGCCATGTCCAAAAACCAAGCAGAATCGAGCTGTCTCATTATATGTGTGTCTTTGTTTTCTATGCCTGTGCAGTTCCAGATTAGGATCGCATTTCTGGATAAATCAAAACAGAAAGACAGAAAGAGAAGCTGATTACCATAGATTATTATTTTTTATATGACTCAACCTAAAGTTTTAAAGCAGCCAATATATTGGTGATTGTTAGACATAAAAAGGATCACATTTAAATTGTTAGAGATGCAACAATCCACATTGTACTTCTGTACCGATGCCTAAATTTGAATATCGGCCAATACCGATATTATTCCAAAACCAGAGCTCTGTTTATTTCAATAACAATTTTTAAAACTGGTGTATTGTTTGAGGTTTCTGCTTTTAAACACAATGATTCATGTTGTGATAAAAAGTTGGTTTAGCCACAGAGCTGCTTGCCTGCTAGCTGGCTACAAACTCTGGAATGGATTTCCTGAACAAGGAGGTGTCTCATTACTCCGTGTCTCATTGAGACTCACCTCAATTCAGGAAATCCATTCTACAGTTTGCAGCAAGCTAGCAGAACAGCCAGGCAGGAATCACTTCTGGAGTCATTTCAGCAGACAACGTTATAGCACAGACACGGTTCATGGAATCGGAAATCTCACCACATTGAATCTGAAAATTTTGTCTATGGGTATACACTGCCTGGCACCCCCCAAAAAAAGTTGCCACCAAAATAAACAATCATGCATGCTACTATTTTGTTGGACCACCTTTAGCTTTGATTATGGTACACATTTGCTGTGGCATTGTTTCGATAAGCTTCTGCAATGCCACAAGATTTATTTCTATCCAGTGTTGCATTCATTTTTCACTAAGATCTTGCATGTGTGTCTTTCGACGCAGTTGTTTAAGAAATGAGAAGCAACTCATTGCACCAGTTGGGGTTAAATAACTTGTTGCCAGCTGAAAGATAATCACCCATGCAGTAATTATCCAATCGGAGGCTTGTACCTATTTGCTTAGTTAAATCCATGTGGCACTTTTTTTGGCCAGGCAGTGTATATCTTTTATTTTTCCTGCAATGCTTTTGTTCAGTTGTATTAATGTACTGACAAAATACAAATCAAGTTGTCCAGCTGCAGAATCAGAAAAATATTGCTTCAAAAATTGTTTCTGCAAGACTCCACCTGTTTTCAACACTCTTGCAAATCTTAATTATTTACTGCCGACATGTTAAAGCTAACCATGCCTCACTTTTGTTGTTAGTTTAAGCTGTTATTTGAGGTAAATATGTGGACATGCTTTATACAAAAAGCTGTGAATTTAGATATTTTATAATACATTTTATTCACAAAAATTAGACATTAGAGGGAAATGTTATTTTCTTCTGAACTTCCATTAATTGGTTTCATTTTAAGAGACTGGCCTTGAAGAACAGATTTTTGGTGCATTTCTCCTTCATTCCTCAAAGCCCAATTTTAGTCCTTGACTCATTCTTTGTGTGATTGCCCTTGGAATTACACACAAGACTTTGTAATTACTTCATTGTTCCTGATTGACATTTGCTGTGATTTGCTTATTTTTCATGAATCCCCTCTTTGCTTTAACTGAGCTGCTTCACCCATTGCTTGTGTTAATTGTTCTCCAGTTGCCCTCCAGCATTGCATAGTGAGAACATGTTTTTGTAGATGGAGAAAAAAAATAACTGATTTTCCCTCCAAAGCCCTCACCAACTGCATTTATCATCCAAGCAATAGTCTTGCCAACACACTAACCCCATAATGAACCCCTCTTCAGTGGAGTGAGGGGTAATGACGCTTCACCTACAATGCTCCCAAGAAGAAGAAAAAAACAAAAGCGGATGAAGAGAAAATGGGGAGAAAACAGTCTTGTGCAGACTCAGATGCCGTGTTCAGGCCCAGTGCCTGGATGAGATGGTGAAGCAGCAGCTATTGGTGTCTTCCAGCCATCAATCTTAGCTGGTGGCGTTCCAGAGCCAGCGAGCCCTCTGCTCTGACGGATGTTGAGATAATTGAGTGATCCATCTCACCCAACTATCGGAGTTGCATAAAAATTATTCACCTGCTTGTGAATATTAAACACATAACGAGGCTCTTGTGTGTTTTAGGAGAGGTACGTAAGGTTAAACACAGCATGTAATGAATTATGTACTGTGTGGTATCGTTCCAACCCCTCTTGATTCTGGTGGACTTAAATAAATAATAATTGGCCGAGTTTGCTCTACGAGCCTGTGAGCAGCAGCACCTAAATTCCAATGTACTTGTCTGTCCCACTGATTTTGTCCAAAATACATGTGTAACATTATTTATTAATGTCCTGTTTTTCTGCTTGGATGAGTTTGTCAAGATAAGTATTTGTGTTTTAGGATTTGTTAATCAAATGTGGACTTTGTTTGATTAATATCAGTGTGTAATTTCTAAAAGAGCTGTCCAACTAGAGTAAATAGAAGACATGAAAAATCTTGATGCTCAAAGGTTGGATCACATGTATGTATATATAATAATAATTTTAGGAGAGCATGTATAACATATTTAAAAACATTTTTATTAGAAAACTTTGTCATCAAACTAAGACTCTTGATGATGTCTATGGTTGGACACATAAAGGGCAATTTGTTCCAGGGAATTTATACTAAATTGTGAGAAGTTGTCACACTCCACCTTTTTTCTACAAATGCAATTTTAATACTCAATCTTTTTTTTTAATGTAACCCCCCCCCCCAAGGCAATAATTTTGTTTATTTTTTGTCTGTTTGTTTTGTCAGAAAAAGTGTATGAATCAAATGGTTAAGATCAAATTTAAGTATAGGACAGAGCATCAGTGATTTTAATCACAAATGGCAGTATTTTCTTCTTCAAAGTATTTTGTGTGTGTAAGAGTAAAAAAATACTTTATACTCTTTTTATTTAAGCTTTTTATTTTATTTAGATTTTTTCTTTTTTCTTCACTCCCAACATGTTTTAAAGCTTTCAATCATATTTTCTCCAATTATCGATCATCACTTATTATTAATTGATATCAAAGCATCTTATAGTTTGCATTATTGCAGTCTATTGTAAAAAGGTTTTTACCACAACAAAATAATTTTTTTTTCTAATATAGCATTAAAAGTGTAGAGCTTAACATATAAATTCAGACCTTGTTGACGTTCCCAATTTTCTCCACCTTCTTCCACCCATCCAGACACAACAGTCTAAGAGAAAATGAGTTTGGATGCTAGTTCTCCCCCTTCCCAATGTAGTAAATCAACTATGCAATTTGTGAGCTGCAAATGTGTCAGAGTTGAAAATGTTAGCACTCTTAATGGAGGCTTGAAAAGGTTAGATCTGATAAAAAGCTGTCAGCCATCCACAAAACATGATTTATAGCAAAATAATGGGACAGTATGCCTCATTTCTCCCCAATATGAAATGGGGGTTAAGACTTTTTGCTTTGCTATTATACATGACCACTTGAAAATTTGTTAAGGCTTGAATGCACACACGTATTCTTTTTCATCTGGCTTTTTTTTTTTTTTTTTGAGTAAATTTGAAAGCTGCACCCTGATATAAAGCAAATTTAAAGTCTTCTGTAATTAGTAGCAGAAACTTGTCGTATTCCAAAAACATACTGTGTTGATCTTAATTCAGATCTGTCATTGTGTGTCCTTTGTTCCATTTTTTTCATGTATATAAAGGAAGCAATGCTACAATTATAGAGGAAGGCATAATTCTGAAGGCTTATCAGACTCTTCCAACAGCATCGTTAATCTGCTTTCTGACACATTGTCTAATAAATGGATAGAAATAAGATTTATGTGATGTTTTTAACTTTAGTTGACACCACTGCAATTAGACATTGTAAGTTCTTTGTGAACTTTCTGTGTTTTTTTTTTGTTTTTTTTCAGACCTGTGCGCTGTAGGTTTACACATGAAATTGCTGGGTAATGCTGTTGTCATCTCAGAATGTCAATCCATTTGCGACACCAAATTAATTTTTTGATTCAAGATATTGCAAATTTCTATCCTATTTTAATGGAAATGTCCATCAAATTTGTTGAACTTGTTGAATGATGACAGGAATGTTTAATTATAGGACTGTAATGATATAATGTACTTTAGCCCTCCTAGTAAATTAATCTGATTATGCCTCTTGCTCTGAAAATACTTAATGCTTTATTTGCCTTCAAAAATGCCAATGGTTGTCTTTTACTTTACCAGTCACATACAAAAGAAGACATTTGCTCACATTATGTAAACTTAACACTTGCAGCGTGTGGACGTGTGCCTGCAGACTGTCAAGTGAAGTGGTTCTGTGTCATGCAACAGAAAGATATGAGTATTAAAAGCCTCAGCAGCAGGGCCATCACTTAGCCAAAGCAGATATGGGATGTCACCTGAGAGAGGGTGCCCACAGGTCGTGGCTTCTGCTGATTCAATGTGGCTGGACATTACAGGCTCTTCCTGAGGACAGCTACCGGCGGTTCTGGGGTGACAGTATGACACTTCTAAGACCTGTGCCCTGCCTTACTTTACTGCAGGTTTTTGTCAAAAACATGCACGACAAACTTGATTATAGGTTATAATACTGCATTATCATGTTTCATGGTGGCACTATTCAAACCTCAATTATTAGTTTAAATATATTTCTTCTTTTTTTTGTTTACCAAATATACCGTATTTGGATTAATTTTCCCTTTTTTTTTTTTAAACAAAATATTCAGTTTTTCTGGTAAAACGCGAGCTTTTGGCGAAGGCTTTCTCCTATTTATAGTAATTGACGCCTCATGCAGTGTGAGAACGTGGCCTCTCTTATTGTTTCCTTTGTTATGACATCCATCCGTAGAATATTCCACAGCTAGAAAAATAGCTCTGCACAGTGGTGTCTCCTTTAGGGCTTTGCAAGTGTTTGTTTTAGGGTACAGCAGCACACAGAAGTGCAACATTGCCCCCCAAAGCACAAGCAACATGGAATATTAATGGCAAATGACAAGTCAGCCCTGATGCGTCAAGGATTTCATGCTTTTAAGAATGCACATTTGGGCGCATTGTTTAAGGCGTCTGGGGCGTAATCCGCACTCACAGGGCTGCAGCAGCCTGAGGATTTAGCTCAGGTTAAGCCTCCGTGTCTTCTATTTATTTTAGTCGGATTGTACGTGTGCATTATCCAAATTTGTCATTTACAATCGAGTGTAAGAGTAGCTTTGACATGGCCGCTGTGTTGAAATGAGGAACAGAACAGGCAGCACGGAGCAATATATACCCCTCCTCCTACCTCTCTGCTGCTGCCAGTGACACTTTGAGATGGAGAGGAAAGCCTCAAGTAAAATGAGGTGCGAGCATGTCTACCCCATGAATTCCTGTTTCGCTACAGAACTTTTAAAGGATGAACGTGCATTTTTTTGTCAGCTTTCACAATGTATATTATCAAAGTTGCAAAGACACACTTTTCCCCCTTATTTCATTTTTGTTTTTTTATTATTTGTTCCCCTCCATTGACCTTCTGGATTTTATCCCAGGGAGAAGTCAGCAGCATTTATCAAAAAGATGGCTAAAAGTGGGCATGGAGGAGATGGGTCTTTTGTAGAAGTCAGTCGAACAGGTGAATTTCAATGGCTGCCTGACCTCTAAAAGATATTTTATTTTAACCTTGACGTGGATTTAAACTTGAAGCAATATTGTCTGGACTTGGAGATAAAAGGGTTGTGCTGTGTATCAAGCCTTCACTATAACTGAGTAACAAGAATTAGAAAAAAATAGGATTATTTGTTATCTAGAGGTTGTGCTTAGGCATTTTTACTCTGTCATCTGTCATAAGTTTTTTTTTATTTTTTAATACATTTTAACTCAAATCTATTTAAGCTCAGTAAATGGTATACAATCTTGACTACAAATTTTTTTAGTTTGTGCAGATGAACAGCTGCTTCACACCATCTTAATTCTGTCCATCTGACTTATTTTCATTTTAACTTTACTTTAGGTCAGTGGCCTTCTGTCTAAAATGTTGTAATTTCATTTCTAATTTACACATAGAGGCAAAACATATAAATACACATTTTTCCCCAGAATTAAAAAAGCTCTGTGAATTTACATTTCAATGCAGTAAAGTTAGGTCATTGTTGTACACATGTGTACAAGGGTAATTTCCACTCCTATCTTTAGTTCGAAATGGGTCTAGACACTTCCAAATTAGTCATTCTCAGGTGGAAGTTTGGTTTAGATAACAACTAAATAAGATTGGCAAAAAAGGCAACACGTTAAAGCCCAATTTTCTGAATCTGTGACACAAAGATAAATTAATGTTGTTTAGTGATTTCTGTTCTGGAATCACAACCAAAACACTGCTAAAGTGCAAAAGTAACACTTGATCAACTTTGTATCCACTTAGCACATGAACATTAATCATTTTGGTTTAAAATGAAAAGACCAACAGTTTAAGAAATACAAAAAAAAATTATAAAAAAAAGTTGTAAAATATTATGCAAATTAAGATAAGCACTTTAGCCTTCATGGCCACGTAAAGAATGTGAACATAAAGGTTGGGAAAGAAGTCATCCTCAAGAATAGCAACTTTTAGGTTCCTAAAGCTGAACGACTAACCCTCCTGCGAAATAACTTCAGAAACATTTCTAAACTTTTTCTGGTACCACTTTACAATAAGGCTCCCCTTATAGATAGATATAAATAGTTTATTGATAGGTTAATAATTCATCTGTAATCACTTTATAAATCATTAAGTGTTTATTATGCATTTATTAAGGATGAGAAAGAGACAAAACTGTCTGGTTTCTTGCCAAATAGTGACACAAATCTGTTCATATATATTACAATATTATATTTTACATATAATATTGTACTGTATTACTGCATTATACATATCCAGTTATCAAAGGAAGCTCGATTTTATCCCCCAACAAACAACCTCTTAATTTACTTTAAGTTCCCACAGTAAAGATTTCATGAAAAATACAAAAATAATGCAGAAAGATGTGTTTATATTGTAGCTATCGGTTTGCAACTTTATTGTGCTAGGTTAATCACTGATATTTTTTGTCCCTGACTTTGAGTATTGTTTTCATATCAGAATGTTTACCATTTTAAGAGCTACTTTGGTTAAAACCTAGGAAGTGTTTTATGTCACAGTTTAATGGATCAGTTCAGGCTATTTATTCTAGCTTTGATTTATATTTTGATAAGCTGCGCCTCTGTGGGATTTGTCAGCACAAAAACGTAAACACATTTTTAGACCAAAAATAAATAAAATATTTTTTACAGGGTGACAGCCAAGGAAACAATGCTTCATATTGCTGCCTTTTTGTTTAAAGAGCAGCTCTGTGTGTACCAGATAATGTGCTGGTACTTCTGGTCTGCGGAGGCCCATCAGTCACCGTTTGGACCTGGCTGCTTGTGATAAGTGGTTCCTTATAGATAACCAAGACAGTAGGCTTCTTTTTATAGGTCCACTGCCCCTCACATAACCTTGTTTTATACCCTCAGTTTTGTGTTTTTTAATAAGTAGTGAATAATTTAATTGTAAATAGTCATCTGGATGTAGGGTTACTTATAAAAACATGAATCTATATACATAAAAAGTAAACATACACAATTGTAAACAAAAGTATATGTCACATTGGGATGTACAGTATTAAAAATAATTGTAGAATAAAAAATATGATGTTCAAAATGGTTCAAAATGTCTGAATAAATGCAGGAATCCACTGGATCCACTGCTCTTAGCAACTTTATTCTCATCTCTGTTTTTTTTAATAATTAACTTAATTTTTTTATTTAACATATTTATATCTCAATATATAAAATTTAACAAATATCAAGACACATCCAACTCTTTATATTGTAACATCAGTTGTTTAACACATTTTTTTCAAAGTGAAAACTCTTAAACAACTAACTCAGTGTTTGGTCTTTTTGCACAAATTAAAATCCAGCTCCACGCATTTCTATTGAAGTCATTTCCCCACTAAAGAAATTGTGTGATGGGGTCCATAGAAGACAAATAAGTTTAAATCAAGTAACCAAACCAAAACATGTCCAACGCTTCAAGTTGGCTGCTTGTGCTCTTTCAGGTCAGACGCGTTCGGTGTGAACGTAAATGTGCGTCACGCGCATCGGGAAGAGCCTCTATTGTTTCCTCTGCCGGTGTCTGTTTTTCTCTGCGGATGAAATAAAGAAAGTGGATTTGCTTTATTTACTGAGAGCAAGCGAACATCGTGCTAACCACATAATTAATTAATATTTAATTCACCAGATAATTCTGAGGCGGTCTGTTCGGTGAGCTTCACTCCAGGAGCTGCGAGCTGAAGAGCCTCGCTTTCAAGCTACGTTCAGACTGAACTGTTTACTGAAGCGGCTGCTGATGTCATTACGTTCTTAAGTGATGCTGCGTTCAGGGCAAGCATGGAAAATCCCCCACTCTTACGCCAAACTGTCACAATGATGAATTTAGGTACCGAAACATGGTACCTTTTGATTTTACGTGAATAGGTACTCGGTGGTATCGACAGAATTTGGTCGATACTTATAAAAGTATTGAATTCGGTACCCATCCTTAGTCCAGACTGGATTTGAACAGAGACTCTGCAAAACTACCCCAACTACTAAAAACATCAACATTATAATCTCCTTAGTCTCTTCCTGGTTACAACCCCTGAAGGTGGTAAGTTTTACATCAGACGTAGAATGTAACTAGTTGGCTCCAGATGTCCTTCAGCCTCAGACATCAGCTGATCACTCTCCTGTTTTATGTTGTTTCCAGTCTGAACTTGGTTCAGGAAATACTTCATGTTTAAAGCTAACAGCTCAGCTCCATTTTGATTAAGAGTCAGTCCATCATAAACAGATGTCTTCTCTCCCAAAAGAGATCAAAGTTATCCACATATCTCACAGAGTGGTCAGCACAGAACTTTTCCAAAAATTTATGAAAGGCAAACAGCCTACTGAATTTCTCAGCTCCTTTGGCTGTAGGGATCGGTCCACTGATGAAGACCTCCATGTTGAGATTCTGAACTGCATTCAGCAATTGAATGAAATCCTTCTTCAGAATTTCTGACTGTCGATTCCTAACTTGATCGCTTCCTGTATGAATGATGAGCATCTTCAGAGCTGGAAACTCAGCTGTGATTTTCAGAATTTTCTCTGTGAGTTCAGACACTTTATCATCAAAACTCAGAACTTTGACTTTTTTCTTGTTCCAGAAGCCACTGATCTCATTCATCATTTTATCTGTGATAATCAGCATTTCTTGATTCGTGAAAGTCTCTCTTTGGACTTGCTTTGGCCTCGAGCTGAACCTGGTCTCAGGTCCCTCTCTGAGATCAGAACATGAACTTTGTTCAGACTCACCAGTTTCTTCCAGTGGTGTGAATCTGTTTTGAATTAAGACTGCTCTGTCTTAATTTCTCTGGCCTCATCAGTTGTTTTGATTCCAGCCTGTCGCTGCTTTCTTCTGTTTACTGGTGGAGAAAAAACATTTTTCTGCAATTCTGGCCAATTATTGTCATCTAAGAGCTGAATCTTTCCATAGAGAGGTTTTTTGATCTGGCACCAACAGAGTTCCATACAGTTTGACTCTCAACTTCCATCTCTTCTCCATGTTGATCAAACTTCTCACCCATTTGAACGCATGTTGAGTCCTTCACAGCATTCATCTCTTCCAGACAATAAATGTTGAGCTCCAACACAGACACCTTTTGCAGAAGCTGGCAGAAATCCTCTTTGGAAAAAAAGGAGGCATCTTGAAGCTTTTCTGTACTCACTCTCAGCAGATGATGTTTCAAAAATCTTCTAAGGTTCTACCATCAGATCATCCATCACCGTCGGGGTCAACAAATTGTAGAATAAAAGAAATGCGATGTTCAAAATGGTATGTCCGAATAAATGCAGGAATCCACTGGATTTACTCTCAAAAGTTTTATTCTCATCTCTGACTCCAATCAGTTTTAGCAGTACACACCACAGGCCCCAGTGACCTTGAGCCAAACCAAAACAAAACAGCCCAGTCTGTCCAGACTGTATCTGAACAGAGACTCTGCAAAACTCCCCCAACTACTAAAAACATCAACATTATAACCTCCTCAGTTCCTTCCTGGTAACAACCCCCTGAAGGTGGTAAGTTTTACATCAGACATAGAACGTAACTAACTTTTGTTTATACTGACAGTAAGAACATTGATAACAGACACAGACCAACTCTGTCTGTTTTAACTTACTGCTGCAATGATCAAAATTGCATCAAACATTCAGTTGCTCAATTACAAAATTTCCTTCACTATCTTAGCAGAGCACAACACAACAAGCAACACTTGTTGTGTTCAAAGGATGATTTAGATAAAAGGCTTTTAAGGAGTGAAACTTTTCCAAAATTGTTTGATAATTTAACCCAAGTAAACTCTTTCTTAGTATCTTACCAAGTCAGTCTGGATGTTGTAGCAAACATTGGTGGCATTTGTGGAAATAACAGTAACATAGAAATGTGCTTCACAAAAACACCAGCCTCATTATAAATAGCATTAAAAGTAGTGATTCTGTTCAGAAGGTACACCTGTCATTACAAAAGTAGGACTGCACAATGTATTGCGAATATATCGTCATAGCAGTTAAATATCAGTGTGTGCAATATTCATATTGCAAAAGACTCCTTGGAATGCAATAATTGTTGACTGATGTATTTGAAGAGTTCTGAAGTTGTATTTTTCATATTTAACCAGTAGCACAGAGTCTCACGACAGCAAAAGTTCACACCAGATGCAAATGACATTGCCAGAAATGCTAAAGTTTACATTTGCTTTTTGAAGATTTTAAATGAGTATATGTCATTCATTTTGCACATAATTACATTTAACCTTTTGATAAAAAGTGTCACAATTCAGATATCAAATCATTTTTTTGTAAGCTTTCCTTAATTTATTAGTATTTGTCATTTAAATGTGTTGTTGCATGAAACACTGGAACGGACATGGTTGCATCAGTACCTTTCCTCATTGGCCTGGCATTTGTTCAAGAGCTTCATCGGGAACCCCCCACCCCCACTCACCATCTTTGTTCCCAGGCAGTCCTCACCCTCTGGTTTGAGTTTCACGTCTCTTGGCGGTCTGATTGCCTGATAGCTCAAACATCTCTGCCGGCCTGTCCTTTAGAGGGAGTGTGTAATCAAAGACACATGAGGAGCCTGTGTCCAACCACTGACCTTCTGATTTTTTTCTTCTTCTCAGTTTGGGGGTTAATGTAAAAGATCCATAAATTTAACAGATAGATTCACAATCTGGTTTGTGGCTTGATGAGTTCTTTGGAAATCTCGTTTTGATAACGAAGCTTCATTTATGTTTTATTTCATTTAGAATGGCATCTGTGAAGCAAACTTTGTTACCTAGGCTGAACAAATTGTTCATTAAGTGATCCAAATTTTAACTCTGTCCACTGTCAATGTAATGTTTCACCAGAAGGGGTAAGTTGAAACGAATGCAACAAAATCCTTTCCCTTTGGACTTGATGTGAGATAACAGGCATACATTTCTGAGCAAGTGAAACATAAACTCTTCACCGAGTTTGGGGCTTTGACCCGCCCTCTTTGAACAACTGCCACAGAAATGTCAGAGAAATCTATTTCTCATTTTGAGTGATATCTATATCAGCGTGGACGTTCACACCATGTATCTTCTTCCACTTTACACCCAGTGTCTGTCTCTTCAATGACAGATGCATGCTTTAAATGACCATTCTTATTTTTTATAAAAAGTGTCTGTGTGTCACAGAGGTTACAAGACAACGGGCAGAATAGAGCCGTCTGGTGAAAGGCCTGTGATAGAAAGTGCCACTTCCATTTGTGCTCAGCTGCAGCTCAGCCTGGCCTGGCTCACTGTATTATCCGACACTTCACATTCTCTTCTCCTGCCACTGGAATGGATGTGAAAATTGTATAAACTTCAGAGAGTTTTGGCCTGACCATTTCTGCTCTATTTTATTTATTTATTTATTTATTTTTCCATTACTTTTCTTCAGTTGGTGTTATCAGGACTGACAGTTGTCTCAGTTATATTTTGCTGTTTGTATAGATGTTGTTTGACTCTTTGTTTCTTTAAAAAAAAAATGAAAATCTTGGAGATAAAAATACGCCAAGCCAAAGTTGTAACTGCAATATCAGCAAAGGTTGATATTAGGAAGGGGATAAACGTTCTCAATAATGAACAGAAAATATTTAGCTTCACCTCCACATGGTAAAACTAAGCACACTCCAGTAAAATATTTTAAAATACCCACCCCCTCACTTTTTTTTAATTCTCCCTTAGTCATTTTGTTTTCAATTTAAAGCACCAAGTTCATGAGAAACCCGTTCTAAGGTTACCTACACAGCAACGTTGGGGGACGATGGGGGATTACGTCTACAAGAATGTTTTTGCAGTTAGTTGAAATATTACTAACCTTGTCAAATGTCATTTTGAATGAGAAAGTAAATATATTTTCATCAGTGTTTTAAAGGCGGGGTTTTTTCAGGCTGTGACTTTTAGAGTAAGGGGTCAGCTAATTGCAACGTTTGATGTCATGTTTGGTCCTACTCTGTTCTGACTACATGAGTACTGCTTTCCTTCTGGCTTTACTTTTCATGTCTCTTTATGTCACAAACCCACACTTGGTCAAATGAAAAAAGACTGAATAAGTCATGATTTTTTCTTTTATGTAAACTTTTTTAAGTCCTCGGCTCTACTTTCTGTAAACTGTTCTTGCTAACTTTTGACTTTTAACAATTTTCTGTTTTCATCTCTGGTAGTTTGGCTTCTCCTCAAAGACTTGGCAGCTTTAAATATTAAGGAAATTCTCCATAGATTTGCAAATGGTTGCGTGCATGCCAGAAATACAGACACTGAGTTTCTCAGTCCTTGGTCTGTCACCCTATTAAAGTATAAGCCTCATTTGCACCGAAGATTTTTGCAAAGCTCTTCCTTTGCCCTTTAACAGGTTAATCTTCATTGCAGCCTTAATTCTCTTTGGTTCTCATAATTACTGTTTAACAGCAGTAGAGTGGGGGTAGGAAAAGGATATACATTGTAAATTATGTTTGACAAGGTGGGGTTAGTGGTTTTGTTGTAGCTTGTCTTTAGTTATTACTCATACTTCCTCCTGCCTGAGATAAGGTCTGCTGGTGAACATATCAAGGTAAACGTTGGTGCAGCCCTTATCGGCACCATTGATTTAGGGCAAAAACCTAGTGACAGAGGTCATTGTGTAGTCAAGCTATCCATCATTCAAGTTTGATTTCTGCTCAGACCTGTTTCCAAGTTGTCTACAAATATGTCAGTAGCTCTGAAAGAGGACACTGGAGGATTGGACTGTTGGGTTATGCTAGTGATGTGGACTATACCATTAAAAAGCTCTAGTCAATGTATAGTCTGTAACCTTGCTTTTTTTCACATCAATAGCTAATTGTCTAAGATAAAAGTACATATGTGCAGTAAGTCTCCAATTATTTTGATATCATGTGTTTAACACTCATTAAATTTACATTCAAGATGACTCTCAACTGGTGGAGAGTAATTTTAAGATCACAAATATTGGTGATGAGTGTTCCCTCCTTATTTGTAGTGGTGCTTTTTTTCTAATGCACATGCACATTCATAGCCTCCATGAGTTAAACCCATAATTTTGGGTAAAATGCTCCATTTATTTTGGCATCAAATTGGAGCTCATACTATGAAATATGTTTTTTCATTAACATTTTTTATTGCTCTTTCACTTTAACTGAAATATTCTACTTACTCTTAACTTACCTTAGATCCTTTCATTAATGCATCCTCTGGAGAAAGATTGTTCTCAGCATCTAATGGTCTCTGTGTGCTTTCTGGCAAGAATAGAGGCTCACTTTAACCCTCCACAGGATAAACTAAGTAGCTAATTACACTTCAGTTTATAATCAAACCTGTGTCAGGTTGTCTGAGAACCTGGATTTGTGTACTGTATTTTAGTTAAATACAGAAGCAGCTTAAACATTTTATGGTTCTCTACTCAAATTAAAGTTTTTTTTTCTTTCCTAAAATCCCCTCTAAAATATGTCATATCCCATTACACAAATTTGGATATGGTACATTAGCAAGGAGAGTGCTTAAGCTATGAATATGTTGACTTTCTTATGTTGTGTGCAGAGGGTTAGCATGCTGGGGGTTGGGAGCCTTTTTTTGCCTCTGAAAAGTTGTCTTGAATTTTCTCCCTTCGGAAAGTGATATGTTTTTGCAATTCAAATATTTGCTCTTTCTCTTCTCCATTGCAAAGCTCTCTTTGAAGCCGAAGAGTTCTATCAGGACCAATGACAGTGTGAGTGTGCAGCGTGACAGCGCAAGAGGCAGTGCCGGACTATTTCTAACTGCATATTTAAATAGCTAGGAAATCCTGAATCAAAAATGTATGCAAATGACTATATGTTTTGCATGCTGATATTTTTACAATTTGGCGCTTGCATATTCAGGTGGTGCTCAGTACATGCCTAGCTTTTGCAGCATTAATCAGACTTACTTAAGGTCTTCACCACATTTTTGATCTTTTTCTAAACATAAATTATTGGGGATGGGAGGTCTGCAGGGTGGAGTTTTTACTTTAATAAACCTTTACTTAAATTGGAAATTCAAAAGCCTGAACCATTTTATGAAAATTGTGGAATCACAAAGTGCCTAATTTTTAGCTTAATTTATTTTTTTTATTATTATTAATAAATTTTGTTAAAAAAAATAAAACTCACTCAACCCTTTTATACATTATTCATGCCTACGAAAATATAGATGTATGCGTTTGTATAAGTAAGTTGCTTTTCCACATACATAGAAAGGTTTATTTTTCTTTAAATGAAACTAACATTTTTTCATAATAATACTTTGTGTAAATACTTTGTAATATGTAATTGTGGCTGTTTATGCAATAAGCTACATATCAAGACAGTCCAAAAATTGCCCAGAGGTCTGTCTTCACTTCCTAAGGTAAAGAAAATAGTTTAAAATAATTAATTGAATTGTCATCTGTATGAACGATTCTTGTTTTCTGTACCCTATAATTCCAACCTCACTTTCCCCCTTCTCTTCACTACATTTTCCCATCTTTTTTTTTTTCTAAACAGCAATTAATCTCATTTTTAGTCCAATTTCCAGCCCTCTGCTAGTGTCAGAGTGAGTCCCCTGTTTTGTTCCTATTTGGCTTGGTTCCTCTGCATAGTCATTAAGGGCCCAATTAATGTCACCCTTTAGCTGAAGAGTGCTCATTTTTATTGGGGAGCTGACAGTCACCGCCATGAGTGCCGCAGTGTAATATGCATTAATTGCCCCGTAACACTGGTAATTACCAGTTCTTCAAGCCTCTCAGTAAACTGTCATGCCCAGACACGACTTCTTTGAAATAGATTACTCATTAGGGGGACCTGCCCTGTTTTCCAATGGGGGCTCGCTGGGTTGGCATAAAGACGAAAAAAATCTAGTGCTTGAACAAATAGTTGCCAAAAGCAATTTCCTATTACAACTTCCCTGTGACGGCTTTTCTCTTCCTTGCCTTCTTTTTTCATTTCTGTTTTTGTCCCCTTCCTTGGATTATTTTAAATTTTTCACTAGAGGTAAGAATCAGAACGTAAAGATAGAGGTCCATCAAAAATCTTGATGGTAGTTGGTTTGTCTCCTTGTGTGAAAGTTTTGAAATTAAACAATTCAGTAAAAAGCCCTTTTTCATTATTTTTTTTCTGCTTTTTTTAGTGAACAATTCCAACAGATGGCTTATGTGCTGCCTTTGCTTTGTGATCAGATATATAGGACAGACCAAATTAAACAATGTTCTAGCAGTCATACAACTTATGCACAAAAAGGTGTTGGCTTGTTTAATCACTCTTGAAGTAAAAGTCAGATTTGACCCCAGCTTTGTAAATGCTTCAAGTGTTTGCTTTGCTGATTCTACTCTTGGCTTTTTTTCCTCTACAAAAAGCCATTTGTGTCATTACTAATTTATCACAGCGAGGATAGAAACCAATTTTGAAGACCAGAGAAAAGCCTTTCCTGTAGACAAGCCAACAAATAGAAATCACATACATCTATGCACACACAGAGATTCACAAAGGTCCTGCTTTTGTTTTATCTTCCTTATAGCACCTGCTTCAGGCAATCTGCTCCCACTCGTCTCAAATGAATTTTGTCACGGCCCTTCAGATTCTCATCCAGCGACGTGCTAATGAAAGGAGATGGTACAATTTGAACTGACCTGGTAGCAGCCAGCAGTGCACAGTTGAGAGCAGGGGATGGGAACACACCCCTCCTTGATACGAAAGACAAGTCAACCATCTACTGATATACCCATTACCCTTCTCATTAATACCCTGCAGACCTTGGTGTGTAAGTGTGTGCGTCTTTGCACTGTTGTGCGTGCATTTATCTGTTTGTGTTGGTTGAATACTTATTGAATTGTTTATGACAGGCCTAATTGGGCTAATTGAAGACATTAAGATTACCTGTCAGCTGTGTGTATCCAGACTCCTCATCTGTCTGACAACTTCTGACAAGTGAGGGACCCCGTAGCATCTGTGATGGTGGAGCATACCCAGGCCATAATGGGGACGATAGGGTCCACTCTAATTTAATGTGGACAGCCTTAGCTTTGAGCATTTGCCATTCCTTGTGTGTGTCTCCTTGCTTGTGTGTGTGTGTTTGTGTGTGTGTGTGTGTTTGTGTGAGAGAGGGCTGGGGGGGTGCTAACCATAAGTGAGAGTTGGCCAGGCTAATGGAATCCCCTTTGGCAATGTGACAAAGCGATAAGCCAGTCTTAGGGGAAGAGTGAAAGAGGTCTTCAAGTGTTTATAGACATGAGAGGGAAGGTGCTCGAGGTGATGGCCTGCTCAAACTGAATGACAAGAGAGGAACTCTGACGTCTGTGTGTCTGTCAGCTTGAAGAAAATCACCAATAGTTTAGACCAGAGACGCCTGAACTTTCTAAACAGTCAAAATTGGCCAAAAATCAATTTTTAAGTGACATTTACACTATAGTTACATAACTTCAAGAAACTCATGTATACGTTGAAACATATTGTATTATTTTGTTTGCAATGTTGTAAATTTGTTAAATATATAGCTTTGTGGTAATTTAATGGCTCTTTCACTTTTAGATACTCTAGAGGATTGGAAGAATCACAGGGCTATCTTCCAAGGCTTAAGGAATGTGCCTGTGCATATCTGTATCAACTCACCCTCCCTCCTTTTTTTTTTCTCCCCTCTTGCTTCTCCTGTGTGGGCATTGTGTGGGGCTTTGCAGTGTCATCGCTATGACAGATCAACGCTGTCAGCCAGGGAGATCCCTCTGTTTGTTTGTTCTACTCCAAAAGGGGTTAAACTGTCAAGTTGACAACTCACAAGACCCTTAGACTCTGCCTTACTGCCTCTGCCTCTGCCTCCCTCCCATCCACCTTCATCCCCAAACGAGTGAAAATCAATACCAGATTGCCTGAGGACCACTGTTTGGTGTGGGCCTGACCCCTGAATGTCCCCCACTCTGCTTCTTTCATTACATGTAGCCCAGTATTTAACTTCCCATCCTGATCCCTTGCCTAATTAGTTTCGATAAGCTCTGAGTCGCTCTCTCCTTCCCTCTTTTATCTGTGTGTCGCTCTCCTTCTCTGTTACACGTGAGTTCAAACACAAACACAACAGACATTTTGCTTCCTTTGCCCTTTGAAGGGACACTCTGGGCTGGGAGTAACGCAAATCTCAACACGCGCCCATAATCCCTTTGCTTGTCTTAAGCCAGGATTATTGCTGTGTTAGCTTAGGAAATTTTTTAAAACTACAATGAAATTAGATTTGCACCCTAGATTTTCAGTAAAAACACTGGGGCTAGCCTGTGTTGTCCAAAATAAATCATACTTTGCAATTGATCTTTTCACAAGACTTACTGATCTCTTTGAATCAGATTAGCTATTTTTATCATGGAGAAAATGTGACTTGACGTTTTTTTCGAAATTAAAAATGGAGTTTCACTGTTTTTTGAAGGGAGTCTGTTTGTGCATCTGTATGTTTATGTGTTTTTATGTACCACCCAAATGTCTAGGTGCCTTCACTGTGCTGGCGAGCCAGTTTAACACTGACAAGCTACAATGACATGTTGGCCCCCCTATCCCGCTCTCTCCTGGGGGCTAAAATTACCCATAGGAATGTAAACAGACTGCCGAGTAAGCACACAGATTTCTGCGGACCTTTGCCCGTGTCTGCCTCCAAACTCACCCCAGATTGAGGTTATTCCATTTTGGTTTGGTTATCGGGATACCTTCAGTTGAATTACTCAACCAATGCAACTAAAATGGTTTGTGTCGAACAAGGTACCAATATTGCTGAATGCAAAATGTTTTATATACCAGAAAGAAAGAAAGCATTCTTTTGTAATTTGTATTTATTTTAGCGTCCCCTTTCCACATTTCCTTTTATCTGAAAGATACATTCTCACCTATTCATTAGTTTTGCAGGATAGCCGTAAGCTGTGGAGTCTGGGTGAAAAAGTTCAGTGGGCCAGGCGCTGACATGTTGATTTAGTGGTGGTAATACGACTGCACTTCCAAAGGTGCTGACTTGGACGAAAGCCAGGCCTCCTTTTTTTTCTCTCTCCCTCTTTCTCTCTCCTTCTCTGGGAGACATTAGAGACCTCACTCTAATTTTGGGCCAGAGTTGTTCTCATGGATACAGAGGTCAGGAGGCTTACACAACAAACATTCACACCTGCCCTTCCATGAGTTTTGATTTTACCCTCACTGAGATGGATGGTGAATTTACGATGTAAGATTTAGCACAAAGATTAACCTAAGAATTTTGGGGGGAATGGAAGAACAATTGTAATGAATTTTTGTCACTTTGTAAAAATACCATTTAAAACTATACTAACACATTTTACGTACATTCTATTTAGTTATTTTGATAAATGTCAGCAGAATAAGTAAAAAAATAACCACACATTTATTTTTCAAATCATTAACAATTAAATGCCTTGCATTTATTTATGAATGATAAGTGATGTGCTTTAATTGTGTGTTCAGAGCCAGTGCAGGCGTGGTTATGTATATTTCAATACCACGAATCATAATGACCTCTCATATAAACATGGTATTCATACATACACTCATTCTGCTTTGCTGGATACATTAGATTTGCAGGGACTGGGTCAACCTGCCCTAGCAAGGCAAGATAAAGTTACAGTATAAAATATTGTTGATTAGGGCCATGCCCAAAGTGGGATGGGGGGGGGACATCCTAAATTGAAAACATTAACAGCTATGGCTTAGGGCAGGATTAGGCCCAGGACTGTGAGGGGACAAGGAGCAAGGGCAGATACAAAATGGTTGTGGTAGTGCCTTCCTTTGACTGCGTTTCCCCAGAGACAGGTGGCAATTATCAGCCAGCGCTGCTGGGAGTTCACAATATCAGGTTAAAGGAGCATGTATCCCCCTGACGATGTGCTCCTCTGTCTGCACAGCTTTTCAGCCAACCTGCTTCCTGTTTCAAATCAGAACACCGACACGATGTGAACTTATCAAAGGCCAGGGGACAGATATGTAAGTTTGTGCTATGTAATGTATTTGGCTAAATAAGCTTGTAGCCTTTATTTGAAAATATTCAAAACATCCTGGACATTTTTATGTGTAAGGTAGTATCTTATAAGGCTGTGACTGAGATGAGTTGCAATCGTCAATAGAGTCTCCTAAATGTCTTTGATTGAGTTGCAGAAGCTGTTTTTTTAATTTTGAATGGTCAATAAAGTTGTAGGACAACTTTTCTCTCAAAATAGTGACAGATGGTTGGAATAAATGGTACCACTTTTAAGTTTAGTTTTTAGCTTTTGTAAATTTTCACAAAGCACACAGGGGCTATATTTTGGTACTCCCATGAGATGTCCCCCTAAACATCTAGGTCTAAAAATCACACTATATATACAGCATTTCTTTATTTTTTATTATTGTTTTTTTTTTATTCCAAATGTGCATTTTTTTTTTCATTTCAAAAGTGTCGCTACTCCAGTGGATAGTAGTAGATAATATTACATCACAAACATGAGGGCACCTGTCTAGATGAAAGCAAAGCAGGCCAAGTTGGGTAAGTTGTGGGTGCACAACAAAATAAATTTTTCTCACAATTTTGAGTCACCAACTACTCTCCAACAGTTGCAACTAGAGGTGGGCGATATATATCGCAGACGATATTATCGTGAATGTTGTTTTGAAGATATGCATTTTTACGTTATCG
>JARVJO010000173.1:1928814-1949837 GCA_031762555.1 Cynodonichthys magdalenae | reverse complement strand
GCACGGGTAAAAACCTCTCACATGAAGCAGACATGAGATTTTATTTTTAGGAGTCTCTGCCTGGTAATCAGTGGCTGTTATTTAAAAACAACAATGGATCATGAGAAAAGGGGCCGATGCTAACGGGGTGGGTTGTAGATGGCAAAGCAGTGGATTTTTGATTGACAGGATGCTGGACAGATGGTATGTTTGAAGGAAACTGAACAAGTATGACAAATCTACTCAGACTGGGTGGAAGGGGAGACATGGAGGAGCATTTAGCTGAGTTTTCAGTGACTCACTGGCTGGATTGGACAAGAGGAGTAATCGCCCAGAGCTTCAAAAACAAACAAAAAGAAAATCAAAGATATGAACACTCCGCAAAAATAAACTTGTAGGGATAATTTGACGTTGCATCACACACACCGTGGCCTGGCCATTGAAATTGCCCATTTCTTTCAGCTTAGAAAAAAAACTCAAGCTGCTTTCTATTTAGATGAACAACTTGGCAATGGAAACCTAATGGAACTCTGTTAAAGAGAAAGGTGTTGACTGAGCTTCTTGCTAATTAACGTATTCCATTTGGAGCTGAGCTCCCATTTGTAAAAACAGTGCCGCTTGTTGCTTAACCCCCATTTCAAATTAATCCAGGATGCATATTTAGAGTTCCTTCCAGTGAGACTTGATATGCCATAAGTCTGCAGCTCCGCAAGAATGGCCAAGATGTCAAACATTAGCTGTATTTTTTAGTAACCATTTTAAGGCCAGGTTAAAGTTCTTCCCATCACTTTTTTTCCCCCCCAACATGAGTAAAATTGAGGAAAGAGAATCTAATATGTTGCAGTTGGATCCACAAGGATGACAGCCTGCATGGAGGCTACCTGCTTTAGCACTGACCGTCAGAAAGGTCAACCTCTATGTGTGGCATTTAGTCTGTGACAGAAATGACCCAGAAATTGTGCCATCTCCAACTTTAGCAGCAAGGTTTCAGAGGAAGCCTGGTTACATCCATAGAACCTGTTACAAGCTAACGTTGTGATGAGCTGGAGGGAACAGCAGGGTGATCATTGGTGACATTCTAAAAGACTGGACCTGTGTGGTTGGAAATTAGACCAAAGCACTGGAGAGCAAGTGGCTCAAGATAGAAATGGATGCAGTCAAAACAAATGCTGGCTCACTGTTTCCCTTATTAGTGAGCATGATCACCTGGTGAAAGATTTTACAAGCTTGGCATTAGGGAACATGTTCTAAGAAACAGTTGGGGCTACTGTACATGGGTGGTGCGTGACAGTGCACGAACGGCGGACTCTGATTGGTTCTGTGACCAAAGCTTGAACAGAGAGCATAATCAAAGCCACTAATCCAAATGATAACAGAGGAGCCTGATCCATCACACTGAGCCCCTCATTCAGAAATAACACATGCATTTGTCAAAACACGTCTTGTGATCGTTCATAATGCTTCAATAAATCTGAGCTTGAAAACCTACAACGCACAGATCAGAGGGTGTCTCCATTTTGTAAAGGACTGCGCTTCATTTTGGAAGTATTTCAAAGAACAGATGTGATTGGTTATTTCATTGACTTGTTGCCCCTAGCAACATAATATTTTTGTGCTGGGATTTTCTGAATCTTGGAAATGAAAGGCAGTTGAGGAGAAAAAAATGTGACAGAAGAGGAGATGAAACTTTTTTCAGCATTTGTGAGAATTTTGAGGGGCGTTTGCTGAACTAAGCAATTAATTGTTTAGCTGGAAGCTCAGGGCCAGCATCTGTGCTGTTTTAGGTTGAAAAAGGTGGACGTTTCGTCAGTTTTACAACTCATTTTCCCTCCAACGAGCTTCACTATACGTGTGGGTGGATTGAACCTCGCTGCTGCCTTGTCCTTGAGTTCCCAGTGACAGGTAAATATACACCTCCATCCAAACACATGTCCCACATTGTCTCCATGAGACTTATGGGAGGTCAGCCTGAACTGGATCGATGTTGCAGTTCATTTTTATAGGCCTGATGATGTCATGCTGCTGTGTGTTTGGTGTTATGGGTGCACAAACCTGTTGCTGCAAGAAAGCAAGAATCGCAACTATTGACTCAGACTATGGTGAGGCAACATGCGAGGGAGTTTTACACAAGTTTTGAAGGTAGATTCGAATCTTGCTCGGCACATCACTCTGCTGACAGCATCCCAATCCCAAAGGGATCATCACCGGGTCAAAGAAGAGGGAAGAATGAATGGAGCGATGGAGATGTTGTCATTCAAATGGAATGGATCACTTGAACCCGGCTGCACGCTTGTAATGACCCTGTGTGGGGGAACTGTAATGTGGTTTTCCCACTGGGTTTGAGGGGAAACTCTACGCCAGGCCATTCAGGTGCGCAAATAAAGTGCTTTTCACTTTCTGAAGACTTCCTGTCTCCAGTGGCGTTCTCCATTAACTCCTCACAGACAGACAAGAGGCTTCCTATTGGCTCGGACACGTTTTATCACAGCAGTTATTCCCCTGCAGGTATGGCGCTACCTGGCCTGCAGATAAGATAGGGAGCAGGCTTCCTGTTGTTACTGGCAGATGAATATAGTTTACACACCTTGTTGAGAAACAAACTTGGACTTGTGAGATAGTTGCACACAAAGCTTTTATTGTGGAGGCATCCAAATAGCCTTACGCCACAGCTCCCCTCCCTCCTCCTCCTCCTCTTAGGTTGACTACTATTTATTCCCACCAGCTGTAGTGATGTGCTAAAAAAGTTCTTGACACCAGCTCTTGCTTTTCATCACTGAAGCTTCCGACTGCTAACAGGGACTGAGCTGGTTTTTCCTGCCCCCCCCCCCCAATATGCTGCTGCTGCTGAGATTCACACACGCTAAATTTATCAGATAAATTACAGGATGTCGCACATGAAATCTTCCTCATAAATCTTCTCATCAGCAGCCTCTGACAGTAACCACTGCGCATAAAGCACTCAGAAGCAAAACGGACAGAAGACAAAAGAGAAAAAAAAAAAACATTAACAAAAAAAGTATTTATTTATTTACTTACTTAAATTTTATTGCACTTCTGAAATATTCCACAATTGTCAGAGGCTTTGTTTGTTTTATTTATTTTTATTTGATTTATTTGAAAATAAATTCATACAAATAATTTAGTTATAAGAATGCATTACCTTTAATTAATATCTTGAAAAAATTGGGCTTTGATGCAAAATTTATTTAGATCTCCTCCCACCCCCACTAAAAGAAAAAAAAATTAGGCTGGTGTTTTTTTTTTTTACTTATTTTTGCTGTGATTATAAAAATTCATATAATTTGATCCATAACGAAAGATTGTGAATTATAATTTGTTTGTGTTTTTATTATTCAGATTTTTATTATGAATGTGATTCTTTTTTTTTAAATAACTAAAACATATGTCATTATTTTATTAAAATTGTTTTATGCAAATACACATTTTTAACTTTTCATCAGTATGAAGTTGCTGAATAAACTACCTCTTCCAGTGACAACAGTCCTTCTCATCTTCATTTTTCTTTCGTTGTTTCTCCTTTTTTTTTCTTAGACCTGTATGCCATGACATTGTTTTGAAAAGTAAGAAGAGGTCTTAACTGCCACCCGAGACGATAATGGTTACCCGTTCTATACTCTGAGTCAAAATCTTCAAGTGGGCTTTGATTAATGATGACCGGGGTCCTTCGGGCCCCTAGCTGGATCACTTCAGCTCTGCACGTTCTCCTTCCCTTTTCAGGACTTGCTGATATGTTGCGTATTAATATTATAAAATCGTCCATTCTTTAAAGTTTCAAGAATCTGATGACTTTTTTTATTTTCATAGACAATGACAAAAAAATGGGAGTCTGTCTTTTTTTTTTCTTCTTCTTTCTTGTATAAACAAATTTACTTTGGCCTCCAGAAGGGGTCGCCATCATGTAAAAACAGTGCGCCCGAGGGTCCGGTGGGGAGGGGTTGGGGTCTCCAGCTTCTTCCTTTTCTTGTCTCTTGCACCTCAGCCACATCTACATCACACCGGACACACGCGCGCAATCATCAACAGCCCGGAGGAATTTTAGATTTAAAAGAAGAAAAAAGCCTAAAGTGTGCACGAGCGCGTGTCCGCACTGCCCACCTCCCCTCTCGGTCCTCTTGTGTTATTTACAGTTCTTGTGAAATGTCTCACTTTGCTGCACTCGGTTCCCCACACAAAATAGTTCTGAGCGTTTTTCCTTTCTTATTTTTTTTTTCTTCCAAAGCTCGCAAAATAACCAAAGGAATTTAAAAATAAGAAAATTAACTTATAGGAAAACGAGTCATAAATAAAGGGAATCGATATTTTCACCGCTCACTGTAACGTCTCCTTATAATGGAATAACGCTGGATTTATTTGTGAATCTTATGGCCGCTTCGGCCATAAAGCGCGATTATTCCACTGGTTTAAAAAAAACGGGTGAAATGCTGACAACCTTGAGGCACAGTGAGTGCGTGAAAAAAAAAGGCAATGTAATGAGAAAAAGAGGGCCTGGGGCTCGCCTAATTAAATCTTAACTGATTGAAATAACGCTTTGAATACCTCAAGGCTCGACTAAACTCCGGCTATTTCCCTTTTTATTGCGCTTTATTTATTCTGCCCTCCTTTTTTTCCCTCCCTCTTCCTCCTGCAGCGGCTACATGACTGTGGCCACTGCAATTTACAGCTTCTGTGAAGGCCTGTAGCTATGTTATCTGACTAATTATGATTTTAACATCATTGGGAATTATATTGTTGTGGCGTGAGCGCGCCATGGAGGGAGGGGGGTTGACAGTTCCACATTTTAAAGCGGACACCGAAGTGTGAAAAAAAAATTGAGGACAGACTTTATCTTTAATGTTTTGTGATTTATTTTATTTTTTTCCTGATATGTGTCTATTTTAGATGTCAGCATAATATCCAAACATTAATGGTCAGGTTTAATATAAAAAAGCCTAACGCGGTAAGCTCCCTTATTAAAGATGGAAATCCATGTTTCCTATTTATCACGCAGCCACGGAATTCATTTGCGAAAGGCCAGAGAAGAGTCATCAGCGAGGCCCGTCTGCGGGCGCGCGCGGCCGCCTCCATTGTCTGAGGAAATCCTATCATAAATGATAAATAGATAATGGAGCTGTCTCCTGCAGACGCGTTCATCAGCGGTAAATGGGAGCTGGCGCGAGGCACCGCGGAGAATTAAAGAGAAAGAGTTTGCAACATTCCTGCAGGGGATAAGTTGTTGACAATTAAAGAACACACACACTCACACACAATGAAAATAAGGGAAGCAGCGCGAGTCTTAGAAGTGCGAAGAAAGGTCAGAAATTGTTTTTACTGACTGTTTATTCTGCACCTATTTGTGTTTTTAATTATTTAATTTTATGATTCTGAAACCGTTTTAGGTGCTATTTTCGTTTGTTTTTGTTCCTCTTCAAAATAATAAATAAATTCCTCAGAAAAAAAACATCTCAGCACAGTTTAATGATTTACTTCCGGATGTTTTCTCCTGTAATCCATCAAGATGTGACTTTTATCTGTCTACAGTCAGCCATATGGAATGATTTGCTTAGTTTTATTTAACACAAGCCCACATGAAGGATTTAAAAAAAATAATTAAACAAAGCAAAATATTCATTTAGATTCCAAGTCGTATTTTTTTTAAATGAATCCTAATTTTTAAAAAATGAAGGAATTATTTTTTAAGTGAAATTCACATGACACAAACTCCTCTCACAACTGTCTTTGAATTGCACAGATCAACCTTGCCTCTTTAAAAAAAGTTCCTTCTTCCAGAAAGCCCTTTTCGGTGGTGCTATAATAAACCATTTTCCCTGGGCTTTATTGATCAGTCACTCTGAGCTAATGTAATTATCCTCATCAATAGGGGGACTGCAGGGAGAATCATTATGTGGTTGACATTGATAAATGATCAGCCAAATGCGGCCCTTTTTCTCCCAGGGACCCCCGCCTTTGACCCGCTCACACACACACAAACACAAACAGACACACACACACACACAGGCCTGCATAACGTAGTCATAGAAACACCTTATGGCAAGAAGAGTGAAAACTGCTGAAATGTTGAAAAAAAAAGAGGGCAACAAATGCTGGCTTGCATACACAAAAAACTAAAAAGTGTCCCCCTCAGCAAACCGTGTTGGTGGGAGCCAGCTGCACAGCGCAGGACACTCAACCTTTGCAAGAACATGCTTCTATTTCTTTCTCTTTTTTTTACCCTAAAGACCACCATCCAAATCAGCAATTTGAAAGAAAAACAAAAGGCACAACTTTTATCTTCTCTCCTCAGCAGATCTAAAAATACATACAAGCAACCCTGTGAGATCCCCACACCAGATGCTCTACAAGAGAGAGGGGGGGAAAAAGCAATAAAATAAGCATTATTAACATGTTGCCTCTGTTAAACACACACACACACGTGTGCTTTGTGTTTCGAGCGCGCAAAACTGTGTGTGTGTGTTTGTGTGGACGTTTAATATTGTTGCAGGAGAAAAAGAGAGCGTCTTTCCAGGAGAGGAGCGGGGATTGCATTGTGCAGCACACAGCACAGGGAATATATTCCTGATTTCCTTTTCGTGCAGCAGCAGCAGCCCGGACTGGCTTTGACAGGGAGGAGATGAAGGGGAGGAGTTGTTTAGCTCGGCTGGATCATCCATCATCCCTGTCACACCGAATCGGCAAAAGGAAAGCAGCAGAGGCAATCTACCTTCTGTCTCATCGGGGAGGAGGGGAGGAGGAGGAGTGAGGAGGATGAGGAGGGGGGAGACGTATGCAATAGAAAAGAAAAGGCCAAAAAAAAAAAAAAACTATTAATAAGAATATCCTCTCTATCTACAATAATACTCACGTTCTCGTGATCTCACACGCAAAACGACGGATTTCGTCCCTTTCCGTTCGGAATAAAGGAGCTCTAGAAAAACAAAGGGAGTCTTTAAAGTTTTAACATTGTTTGGTAAAGATGTTTTAACTAAACCCTGGTGTAAATCTATTAATAATAATAAAAATAATAAAACACCTTTACTGCGGCTTAACGCAGGCCCAACATCTGTCTGTGGTTAAATATTTCAAACACAAACCTTGGTGAGAATCACGATTTGTCCGTTTTCATTTTTAATCTGCAGCTGAGACTTAGTGTGAACATTTATGTTAAATATTAAAATCACAAACACACAAAACAATAATAAGTTAAATAATAATAATTCCTGACGTTATGTTGTAAAGGGGTGTATTTTTGGTTATTAAAGTGTTGATTTATTTTTATTTAATTTTTTATTTTTTAATCATTTATCTTAAGCATGTCCTTCGTTTTGGGAGATTTTGGAGTTAAATTAAAAATTGGATTTAGATTTTATTATTTTTATTTAAATGCACACAAAAATACAAAGTAGGCCTAAAGTAGATTTAAAAGTAAATGACTTTCAGAAGGAAAATATACTAAACAACTATAATCATTATAGGGATAAAAAAAAAACAAAAGTAAAATAAAAGTGCATTTGCGCCTTTATCGCTTTGGTTAAAATAACAAAAATGTTTTATGATTATTATTAATAATAATATTATTTATGTTAATGCTATTGTGTTTTGTTTACTGTCTATTAATTTAACATATCTTGAAAGAGGGCATTGACAAGTAAAATAGTAATAATAATAATAATAATAAAGAAAAAATAAAATAAATATCAAAAGCTCCGACTCCCACATTTAAAAAAAAGTTTTTGTAAAGGACCAAAGAAAAAAAAATCAGAGTAATGCCATCCTTTGTGGTTTAAGGCTCTGACTTGGATGGCCGCGGGCTAACACAGAGAGGAGAAGGAGCAAAGGGAAGAAGAGTTGGCCTCTTTCTCCTTAACAGCAGTACCAGAATTACCCGACAGGCGGCGCTGCAAAACGGCAGAACCGAGGTGCCAGCCTTTTTGCTCACTGTGGAGTCAATTATTCAGGGAGCCTCATGCTTGTTTGTTGTTTGGAAAGCAGTGAAAGGTAACTCTTTGTAAATAGTTCAAACAAACTCAAATATTAGTCTGTTTTTCCAAAAAAATCCAACCATTATTATAATCAATAGAAACTTTCTTTGTGGATATTATTATTATTTTAATTAGTTGTTTTAGTTCAGTCATTTCATCATTTTTTTTAATCACATTTACTTCACTGCTAATTGTTTTCCTTTCCCTTAAAGTGCAAAATGACTTGGTGGTAAATTATTTGCACCTTTAATTTGCATCTGAAAAGTATTTATCATTAGAAGGGTATGTTTGTGTGCCAAAATAAATTGCTGTGGCAAGATGTATTTCCCCCACAATTTGTTTTTGTCATTTTAACAGGGCACTCACTGCTTAGTCTAGCTTCAAAAAAAAAATCTACTGCAAAAAGAGCGCAGGAACAAAGTGAGAAGTGATGTATTTTTATAACCATGTGCAAAAATAAATTTAACATGCAACAACATACCCCAACAATAATTAACCAATTCATTAGGTTTTGTAAAAAAAAAATAAAGAAAAATGGGAGAAAGGGGAGTTGAGTTACGACTTAACACAGTTAATCACACAAAAAATTCTAACAAAAATCAAAAATGAAATATTTATTACAGCATTTGTGACTGAACACCTTTTAAACATTACGTCACAGTCCTCATACAAGTATTTAATGTAATTTTTGACAAAGCTTAAGGGAGACGGCATCTTATCATCTAGTGAGGAACACGTGCTGAAAAAGGAAGGAATTCATGGACATACAATATCAATGCCACAGCAGATCTGAAACTAGCAAAAACATTCTTTATCAATTGAGGTAAACACATAGAATATCTAACATGAAACAATTAATAGACTGAACTCTGTACGAAGTTTGTTACAATATTCTCTCTGCTTTTTTTTACTCTCCCAAAAGCATTGAGTTCATAATTTAAGTGTTTTTTTTTTTCCTTTTTTTCCTGTTGAAGTTTTTTTTTTTTTTTTTTTTTTTTTTTGGTGCATCAACCATCAAATCGCTTCTCCAGTGCCACAGAATCAACGTTTGTGTCAGTACTGTCCTTTATGGCAAGTTGTGTCGATCCGCAGGTGAAGAAGCGCTGCAGGATGTTGCTTTTCCACTGTTTAGGCTTCCTTCGATAAGGCTCTTCTGAATGAGAGTCCAGGGTAACAAATAAAAAGTAAAAACAAAATAAAACAACAAAACAAAAAGAAAGAAAGAAAGAAAATAAAAAAAATGTATAAAACCAACACAATCCAGTGCTTGGGCAAAGTCAAACAAAACTTTTTTTTTTTATCCTTTAAAACCTACAGGGCAAAACATTCATTCATGAACCAAAAAAAACCAGGAAGGAGGGGCATGATAAATGTTCAGACTGAATCTTCTGGAGTAATTCGCTGTCCTTTAGCAGCCTTTTCCCATCATGCCCTTCTGTTACGGGGGACAGGACCTGATTGCCTGTTTTGTGGTTAGAGATGTTTCATCTTCCTATTGTTTTTTTTAAATTAATATTTCTTTTTTTTAGTGTTGTGCTGCGAGACAGTTTCTTCTTTAGGAAAGAGCACACACAGTGTGAGAGAGAAAAGGTTAACCTTTAATTCTAAAACTAGCTCAGGAAACATAAAACATGTGATCAACAAAAACAAAACAAACAAAAAAATGCACAAGTTTTAACTTATTTGTCTATACTTTTTATACTACAGTAGTTATAACTCTTGGAGTCTTTCTGCGTTTCTGTTTTTTTTTTTTTTCAACCTTCCAGAGTGATATTTTCAAAGAGCGTGTCACGTGAAAGTGTACTGAACATGTTTATGAGTGCGAAAAGTGTATATTTGTTTATTATTTTTTTTTTTTTGGAGTGCGTGCGTGTATGTGTCCAGTCATTGCACACGTCACAACAGCCTCAGTTGATCTTCACCAAAAAAAAGCCCCAAGACTTTACAAAGTGTTCTTGTCAGCTTGGTCCTCTGTTTGGATGAAAGTATCAAAATGAACAAGTTTAAAAAGAAAAAACAAACAAAAAAAAAAAAACAAAGAAGAAAGAATCACAGCTCATCTGGAATTCTGTTTGTGTAGTGTCAAATCTGGTCAAAAAGGTTTGTTTCAATTCTTAAAAATAGTCTCAAAATAGGTTTTATCGTGGGCTGTTTTTTTTTGTCTTTTTTTTGTCTTTTTTTCTGAATTGTTTCTTGTGTGTCTGTGTGTGCACATGTGTGTGTGGTAGCTGCTGCTGTTGTAGCAAAGTTCCCTTTACTCTTGGGCTTGGATGACCAGGCCTTGTCCTCCAGTACTGGGATCAATGGGAGTGAGCAAAAAAGGGGGCGGTCTGTGCAGACGTGGTCATTCCTGGGTTTGACGAGGGTCCTCCGTGCATCAGCATGGTGTGATGATGGTGGGGAGCGTGGGGATGGTCCATAAGGTAAAGATGGGGTCCGGGTCAGTGGTGGGAGTAGTGTGAAGTCATCTGATGAGAGAGGATGAAGGTGGGTGGGCCCATGCTCATGCACATTGGACTGCTCTGAGGTACAAACTCCCCCGGCATGACTGGCAGACCTGAGAGACAAGACAGGGAGAGAGAAATGTATTCACGGAGTCAATAAAACTGCAGTTTGGACATGCTCCTTCTCCATTAACAGGCCCTTAATTCAATTTAAACTCTGCTTCACCAACAGAGAGCTTAGCAGACTTTATGACACTGTGTGTGTGACTACAGAGCTTTTAGCTTCTGGAAGTAAAGCGAGACATTATTGCGCTGGGCTATTTTAGGCCACGGTGAGTGGTTTACAATGCCCAATAGCGTTGTGGTCAGGTCTCAGGTTGGAAAATGATCCTCAGTCATCCGCAGACAGTGGAGTCCTGGAGGATGTGAGGAAAAACCAAGCAGGAATATCGATGTGGAGACGTGCTAATACTTTTACAAGTGGAGCAGTCGATTCCCTAGCTGAATTCGGCGACAAACCAAACAGGCGTTTTCTCCCGAGTATGTGCCTCTGTGATCCTATTTGATTGAGAATCCCTTAAAGTTGTTCAAAATATTCAGATTCGGTTGGCTCAGCAAGACAGTGAGCGATAAGGCTTTGTTTTTTCTGCTGAATAAGAGAAACTTAAGCTTACAGTAGAGCATGTGTGGGACAAGAACAAGAGCAGGAAGTGGCTGCAAGACAAAGCAACAAAGATGAAAGGAAGTGAGAAGAGAAAAGAGATGAAAAGGAGGCAGGGTGTGGTGATGTCCCTTCAGATGGACTCCACTCCATATGAGTGGAGACCTCAGCATGCTGGCATCTCTCATACTGTGACAGGACCCAGGACATAGAGCTGGCTCAGCAGTGCCTCTGTTTGGCTTTTTCACATCCCTGTTTGTTGTAATCAGAAAGAAAAGAGTAAGATGTGGCCTTGGTGGGGGCTGGGGGTGGTTCCTGGAGCCTGGGACTGCTGGAAACATGACTGATACAGAGGCCTGGACCTCGGGGATTGACAAGTGAACAGGAGGTCCTGTAGAAGCCAGGGGGCCTTGGTCTGAGGTTTGGTCTGGGCTGGCCATGCTTTGTAATATAAACCCCAGGGGGATTAGAAGCTGTAATAGGAGGGGAGAGGTCACTGTGAGGTCACTGAGCATGCTCACTCTCTGCATTCCTGCACCTTAGTACACTGCAATTAAGAAATTACACCGGAGGGCTTCGGCGAGGGGTAAAGGAGTACAGAAAGGAGAGGACAGCAAAGGCCAAGATTAATGACAGGTCTCACCCAATGAAATCTGTGTTGTTTTCTAATACTTTTTTCCAAGTCAGTTTGTTTGAGATGCAAATGTTTATCAACGCAGGTATCCTAAGATATTATCACATGGGCCATCCTTTCATTCATTCTCTTTATCCGCTTTCCTTTCCTGATTGCGGGGAAGCTAGTGCCTATTTCCAGCAGTCACTGTACAGCCCGGACAGGTCGCAAGTTCATCACAAACATTCACACTTTAACTCACACCTAGGGACAATTTAGAGTTACCAGTTATCCTAACATGCTTGTTTTTGGTCAGTGGGAGGAAACTGTAGTTCATTGAAACCCTTGATTTTTGCAGGGAAAACATTCTTATAGTACAGTACTGTATTTCTGGTTTCTGCAAAAGACTGAGTCCACAAACTGTGAAATGCAACTTTGCCAGGCTTCACTGTACCTGGAGAAACCCCACGTATGTACAAGGGGAATACGCAAACTCCACACAAAAAGGCATCAAAAAAATAAAAATAAAAATAAAAAATAAAAAATCAAGGTGTTAGGGTATGATGGGCGCCCTCACCTCCATATAACCTAGAGAAATTCCTGTTAAAAGTCCCAGCAGGTGTGTTTTGTCATTGTAAGCTGCAGCCATTCCATTAACAAGATTCCCTCTGTCTCCTTTCTTTATTAACAAGAAACCATCTCAAAACAATAACCGAGGACAAACTGGACTATCTCTGCATGCCTGACTCCCCATCAGGCTGTGCATTTTCGTTATGGCACAGTAGTCCTGCTCAATGGCTGGCCATAATTAAGTACCAAATATACCATATTGTGTGGCTGTGTAATCAAATCAAGAGAGGATAATATTCCTCTATATTAAGCTATTAATGTAATTGGTCATGAAGCATAAAGTATGTTACGTAATTAAGTAGTCTCAAAATTATATAGGCCTACATTAAGAATTAGCCAACCTGAGCAAATGTTGTCTCTGTGTGGCTGTTTTAGGGAACATTGCTTCCTGATTTTCTTTTTTTTTTTCCTGTGGCCATTAGTGGAGACAGGAGGGGATGAGACCAAATGTTTGGGAGACAAAAAGCGCGCATGAACCAGAGGGATGAAATGATCTCTGTCGGAGGAATTGCCTCTGTGACCCTTTCGTAAATCCACCCTCCATTTACATATAAAGGGTTCCTTTAATCAAGGTAAGTGTTATTATATTGTGCCTCATTGGGCAAGGGAGTTTAGGTGTTAAATAAAATCTTGTCTGCCCTGCTACCTTTGGGATGTGATAGGTCTGGATTTTTCAAATGTCAGCACTGTGGCAAAAAAAAAAATAAATGTCCGGTTTATTCAGTCTGCCGGCATTTAGCTTCATAGGAGGGTCTCTTTATGGGTATCTGTGTGTGAGAGTGAAAGAAAAAGAACACAGAAAGAGTGTATCTGTGTGGCTGTGAAATAAAAGGATCCCCTTCTTTTGGACACAGAATGGATGCTTGTGCCTGTGACCGTATAAATTTGTCTTAGTGTCTCTTGTCTTTGAGTCCCAGGTCAGGCTTCTCACTGGCCTCTACTCTCCCCTAAATCGTCTCTCCCCTCTGGTAAAAAATAATCAACCCCCCACCCCCCGCACACACAGACATACACTTCTTCTTACCAATATGCATCTCAAACCAAATCCCCATTGAGGGATCGACCATGACACCCAAGGCCCGTATATCTAGCTCAGGGACCGTAATGTACTGCTGTGTTCCCGTCTTTGCATATAAGATAATTTGGGCATCAATCCTTCTGGAGACAGATTTATGTCACTCGGAGGACAGTTTCACTTCTCCTTCTTTATCGCTTTACTGGAGCCTGCTTAATTTCCCCCTGTCAGCCCCTTACCCAGGAGATGTTATTTTTTCCCTAAATGTCCAACATTTGCATTGGTGCTGTCCACGACGGGGAGAGCGATGGCGCTGTTGTGATAAATAAATTTGTGCATTCCATGCCAGGTTGTCTCTCCCCCCACCCCTCGTTTTTTTTACTCTGTTGTTGTTCCTGTTGTCTGGCGCCACAAGTCGGGTCCTCTCTGTCCCGGGATGGTTCCCACTTTTCCACAAATGTCCAATTCATCCTTGGCCCTCCCACCTCGACCCTTAAAGATTCTGCTCGAACAGCCTTGAAGGCTGTTGTAAAATTGCACACCCAGGGTAAAAAATAGACTCTGTGCTGCTCCAGTGAAAAGGAACAAAAACAAAATCTAATCCTACCAAACCCTCAAACAAAATGTTTTTTTTTTAAATTGGGGAAAAAAAATCTCAGTACTTACTTCCCCCTTTTTCTTTGCATTACAAGATGGAGGTTACATGTAGTGCCATTGTCCATCCATGCCCATATTCATTCCCATTCCACTCATAGGCCCTAGAAACAGGAGATAAACGTCAGAAAAAAGGTCAGTAGGAGTTTGTAACACAAAAAAGCGAAAGGAAACTCATTAAAGGAGGCAATGAAATTGGTTAGATGGGAAACAATGATGGGAAAGGAGTTGAAAAGTGAAAATGTACACAGATTCAGTTGTTACGTTTCTAAATATTTTTTTCCAGGTGTTACATCATATGAATAATGAAAAAAAAATAGAGACTGTCAGGCAAATGGTGAGGAATTTTCTACATGCTAAAGTGACCAAGAAAGATGATTTTTTTGGAATAACCAGAGGTGAAACAAATGACTGCGAAAGTGAGGGTGATGGTAGGTGGAAAGATGAAACCATGAAGGTGGTGGATGCGTTTACCAGCTGGTCGGATCCCCATGTGTTGCTGACCATCCAGCACGAAGCTGCCCATTGGCTGGCCCTCTGGACTGTATGCTGCTCCTTGGCTCACTGAAGGATCAAGAAGAAAACCTGATTGTAGTCAAAACGTGGACATGAAAAAGGGAGGTAGGAAGGGGGGGTGGGAAGAAGAAAAGAGAACACACCAGACAATCAGCAATTGTCTCAGCTCCAGCCCAAACATACTGTAAGACATTGTGCTCATGTTGGTGGACCGCATTGACTGACGCGTGGCATGCAAACACGCATACAGTAGGTCCTTATGCATGCAAGCACATAAACACACACATGCGTACACACAGTCAGTGTCATTCAAAACCATGAGCACAGGGGACACATTGTTCTCTAATTCTCTAACCAAGCAAAGAAAACATGCAGTTTGACAGGATGAGAGGAACTTCTGCTTTATAAAGGGGAATGAATTCAGAGATTAAAACAAAAAAATGCACATGTATCCTTTATCTCCTATGAGAAAACAATGCAACTGCATTATTGATGTTAATCTTAAATTGCAACTTTATTGCTAAATATGGATGATTGATATGATCTGTCACAATACAAAATGCAATCAATTCCCTATCATGTCTGGTTTTGCTTATGGTTGGTCTGAGCCAACATTTTGGCTGGAATAAAACTGAATTATAAGCACAATATCACAGATAAACTGTAAGTCTTTAAGTCTACAGGGAGATGATAGTTTTTATGTGTTTGCAAACATTGTGTATTGGCACACACTGCATGTTTGCTGTCAAATATTTTCTAAAAAAAGCACAATAACTGCTGAGTTGCTGACATTTGTTCCTATTTCATTCATGATTATGTTTTTTTGAAGAATATCTTCCCAGAGGATTAGGATTTTTAAAAGATGGTGAGCTTTTTATAAAAAAAAAACATTCCAGCTTGTTTGTATAGCTTGTTTCTGATCAAATCATTGTCAGTGCAACTAGGGGATTGCAAATCACATAACTTTATATTTACCATTTACTCTAAATTAATATATACAATTTGTGTGCATACTAAATTAAATATATTCTATTATTTCTTCATATAAAACTCAATGCATTTATTTCTAAAACCTTTTACTATTCAGACTGATGACTGATCCAAAAAAAAAGTCAGTGTAACCCTCTATAACACCAAGCTGTGGGGAAAAAATCAAAACAAAACAGAATAAAAAGGATAGAACTCATAAACTGCTGCTAGCGTCTCCTACACGCCCCTTGTGTCCAATTAGTAATTCACAGAGAGCGCTAATATACCACTCTCTCCACTTAGAGTGGGAAATCTCCAATTAGAGTTGATCAGCAAACAGCTTGCAACACTGCAGAACATCACATTGGAAAAAAAATGGAAAAGGGAATAAAGAGAAGCAGCAGTGGAAGAGTGGGTATAGGGTTTATATGAAGGGGTAATGGGTATATGGGTTAAGTGTTAAAAAAAACATTTGGGCTCCAGGCAAGCCAGCTATAAAACAAAATTAGGAAGAATGTGGGGGAACAAAAGTTGAAGACTAAAACTCATAGATTGGCTGGGTTGTTCTGCTTTTTTTTTTTTTTTACCTGCTCGATTTGACTGATCGATCATGGGTTGTACTATTCTTCTCCTGGCGTTAATAAACCTAGAAGAGAGAGGAAAGAACAAAAACAACAGGAGAAATAAACAAATGTTAAATCACCCTGCATTCATGCATAAAAAAGATTCATCACGAGCCTGCACAAAGACAAACAGTTTTGCATGACTTAATGGCAACATTAGCTGCAAAGTCCTTGAGAGAGGCGCACACAACAACACAGAAACAAACAAAAGGACAATTGTGTGCTGACTTGAGAACCCAGTGAGGGATACTTTTAATGTTCCATATGATCTATTCCCCCCTCTTTTAATAAAGCTTTTGATTACGTTCGGTTGCTATGGGCACCAGGGAGACATTCCTCAAGTATTAAGTGCAGCTCGGGCGCAGAAGCTCGGGCACATCCCTTTCTCTCTTTCTCTTTACTGTTCTCAGTCAGCCAGTTGAACACAACACAGCTTCATACCATGCTCCCCAAAACATTATTTTTGTAATGATATCCATCACCATTTCAAAGTCAGCTTTAAGTTACAGATAAAGCAGGATACAAATGGCTCTTTTCATTGCATACTACCTTTTAATTTAACCCCCCCCCCCTCTCCACCGACCCCCTCAGTGGGACCCCCACTCTTGTTGCATTGTAGGGGGTTCTGCACCCCTTCCAGCTGTCCAGAAATGAGGACCAGGCATGGGCCACTCCGTGCTTTCACGAGGTATTGTTATGTCAGTGAGCCCATCAATTAGGCTCTCTGAAGTTTTATCACCGCCACGGCAGCAAATGAGCACAGCTCCACAAAGCCTCCCCAGCAAGGCTCGCTCCTGCGGCTTTTCCAGTGGCGAGCCGGAGGTCATTGGGAGGTGAGTGCCAGCCGAGGGCAACCTTTATAACTTCGAATAGCAATGCCTCGGGCCGTGTCAAACGCAAGCTGGCCACTCGAGCGGAGCTAGAACTTTACCTTTTGCTCCATTTTGTTTGTTTTGCCCCTTTTCTAATTAGTTTTCTCCTGTTTGCTTTTAAAAACTTAAATCTTGGACATATCATTGCAGGTACTTGCCATGTGTTTAACATTAAACAAGGGTTTCAAATCACGTTGGAGCTGTCCAGCATGCTGGTTCCAGAAAAGCAGAAGAGAGAGAGAGAGAGAGTGGGGGGGAGAAAAGGTTCACCTCCCTCCTCTAACATACAGGCCCTCGGCACCATCAATATGGCCAAAGAACTGGTCATTAGAAGGAAGGGAGAGCTGGAACCAATTTGGGTTCCTAATCCCCCATGAAGCCCTGATACCTGCCCTTACCTTCTCCAATGAATTTAAACGCCTGTAATCTTCCCAGCTCAAAGTGACATGGTTAAACGTACAAAATGCACGGCTGGGAAAAAAGAGACGAGGTGCTCATTTGCTAGGGGGCATCCAGAGTGCAGGTACGCAGGGGTGCTGTGGGCCCCGAGAGGAAAAAGATGAAACACATCCATATGAGATTATAAGGAAATGAAAGAGGAGGATGGGAGGAGAATAAGAGTTGGATTGGAAGTCATAGGATTGTAATGCATGATTTGTGATTTAAGGGAGCACTGAGCATTTTATTACTGGGAAAGTACTTTTTTAAAAGAACAATGGGACATTTTTTTGCTGTCAGATGTTTTAAGAGAAATAGTTCCAGCTTAAAAACCAGCTGAGCAAGTAAACAAAAATGCATTTCTGGCATTGCAGGTCCTCTTTAAGCACAGACGTCCGCCTTTCTCCCTTTCTAGATGCACCAAAAGTGCTCAAAATCACAACCATGTGCATTTGTACCTATTCTGGGTCATAACCATAAACACATAATATTAGGAATGTTCTTCCCAGGCGCTAAATCTGACCATACGGTTTCACTGCAGAGGAAATTCTCTGGAGAGTTTGCTATAGGATCAAAGTGCCATTTTTTTCGGATTTTTTTTTACCTCTCTAAATGTTCATGTAAAAATATTGTTTTTCAGTTTGTGTTTTTCTAACTTTTTTCCTGGAAACATTTAACCTAAAGTCCACAAGACATGTTTTAGCATGTTTGTTTTTAATGAAATGGTGATTTTTAATATGAAAACATCTCTTTATGCAGACAAACACATGCATATTTAAATGGCTGCGACTCATATAGACTCGGTTTTTGTCAACGTTTCCTATTTGCTAACTAATGCCACATTGCGCCCCACAGTCAAGAAATTGCGGCTTTTGCAAACTAAGCAAGTTGCCACAGTAACAAGCAGGCAATGAGGTGCATTGAAGGGAGTGGAGGGTGACCAGAGGGCCTCTCCTGTGGCCTTAAAGCACCTTTTATCAGTCTGAGTAAAGCCAATTGAGATTATCTGAGCCAGGCTTGATAACAATGTTTTCCCTCAACCCGTGAGCTGCTAATGGAGTGTGCTTAGAACAACACAAGCAGGAATCCTCCAGAGATGAAGGCAGTTTGGATGGATCGTCAGACGGATGAACCCAAAGCCCCAAGAGAGACACAGAGGTTGACCACAGGGATGGAGAATTCCTAAACCACTTGCTAAAACATACATATGTGCTGTAAATCTGCACATCGCCACCATGGACATGACCACAACCACCGCCAGAGTGTCCAAGGACTAACCCGAACTCGGGAGGCTCTCTCACATGGGACGCCGGCTTAAAAACCTCCAGCCCAAAGCTCATGTTTTATTATCTACATCTGGTGGTCTAGCTTATTACGACCTGCCTCTGCTCAGTGTTAGCGCACAGAAACACCAACACACACACAGTACACAGCGTACCTCTCAGCATGGTAACTCCATGCTGTCTTCAAACAAATAATTAAAGCCAGGGTTGGGGTGGGGGTCACAAGGAGGTCATTCATCAGGATACGGCTTAGAATGTGTACAACGTCCCAGGAGCAGGCAGGTTAGGGAGGGGGAAACTACTGGGGTTTAATGTAAACGACTAATATCATCCAGCCAATAAGCTTTTAACACATTTTTGTGTCGCATATCAAACACCAAGCTCGGAGTGTTGGGCGTGCGTTGAAGCGCGTGTGTGAATGCGTGCGCGCGGTCTGTGCACGCGTGTTGTGCATGTCAGCACATTCTTCACAGACTACTGCCAAATCGTCCACAGTAGCACCTCCGTATAACATGCTATGGAATGGAGTAAAAGAAACACAAACACTCGTATGCATCTTTATTTGACTGCTCACGCCCGTGACTATTTAAAAAGTGGAAAGTCTGACTGTTGTGGCTTTGTAGCTTGCAGAGGAAAACTGCAGACAGATATGAATGATGGAGCCAAGGCAGCAGGAGTCCACTTGACACAAGGTCTGCACAAGGCTGGATCAACACTGAATCCTTGGTTAATAATATCAGTTCTCACATTGGGGGGGGGAGTAGGGCTTCAGAAAATGTCTTTGAGTGTTAACTACTCTACTCTAATGTGATAAATAAACTTTATTGTCTTTTTGATGCTTATGAATTCTATGAAAGTTTACTGAGTTTAAAGATGTAATCATTTCAAACCAGTTCGTCTGACTCAGAGCTCGCCTTTTATTCTTTTTGTTTTAACTTCCTCATCTCAATCTTTCAGAGAGGTCTTGTTTCTGGTTAACTGACTTGCAGCCACACCTGGTAACTTGGTCCCGTTGTCAGCATTCCTTCCTTTTTTAAATTGTCATGCCAAACCACTCTGCCTTGGAGCACAGCCAAGAGAGAGCACAGAAAGGAAGGAGATGAAACAGAGAGAGAAATAGAGAGAGAAAGAGAGAGAGCCTTGATGCTTGACGGGCCAATTGCTGCAGAGATCGGAAAATATTCTGCCAATCAGGAGCAGGGTCACTCGCTCGATGAGTTTATGATGAAAGAATGAAACATAGCAAGAGCAAACTGGAAACGAAAAACAGAGAAACACCGAACATGTCTACACTGAGGAATAAATTCTGGACCGCTCAAAACTTAAAGCATCCAAAGAAGGAATGCAGCTTTAAAATTGCAACATAAAGATGGTTGACGGATTGTCGCCTTCACGGCTGACCAGAACGCATCCTTTTCTAAAGCTCATAAGCCGAAGAGAAAGAAGTTTCCATTCCTCAGTCAGGCTACCACGCCTCTGTCGGTCTGTCTTGTTGGAGGATTATATGCAACACAATTGGAAGAAGAATTTGCTGAGCTCAGTCCATGATCACTGCTTGCAAACAAGACTGTCCTGGTTCCTATTAAAGCTCATTGCTTCCATACTTCCGCTTCAGACAGAAATAAAGATTCCAAACCCCCAGCAATCAAACAAGAGACTGTTTCAGGCTGAACCTCGGCCTAAAAGAAAGACAGTAAGAAACGAGTAAAAAATCATTCCTTTGAGCAGATATTGCATGCAAATTAACCCCAATGGAAGGGTGTGTTTAGTATAAGCAAACACTAATTATAGTCTGGTCAGACAGTGGGGCAGTCTGGGGCTACTGAATCTCTAACACTGATCTATTGTAATATCAACAACAGTGATTAAATCAGCTCACATGGTTCAGCAAGGCCCCTGTAATAGTTTATACAGTAGTTAGCCACCAGACTGATTTATCACGAAGTACCACAGGGAAGCATCTCACATACAGGATGATCCACCAGGATGACGATGCAGGAGTAAAAGACAATTCTCAAAGTCATCCTACAACAGAAAGTGTTTTCCTTTTTCTTTTTATAAACCCTTTTTTTCCTCTTTTTAACTTAAAACAGGAGTCAGGAGACATAGGTTGGGAGAACATTACCTCACCCCTGTGTTTGATTTAGTGCAGATGTGAAACAGAGCAAGGCAAGAACGGTTTTTAGGAACCATCAGAGAGAGGGCCCAAGTTTAGGGCAACCACTGTGTTTACATAGTTTTACCTCTGTCTGTCTCTCTCTCATTCTCTCTCTTACACACACACACACACACAGTCTAGTACAGCTATCTTTATGGGGACCTTGCATTGACTTCCATTATTTTTTACAGC
>JARVJO010000173.1:1906963-1928714 GCA_031762555.1 Cynodonichthys magdalenae | reverse complement strand
TAACATTAGGTCCCCACAAGTAGGTGTGTATGCCAAAAACACTGTCCCACATTGTAGGGAATACCAGCCCACACACAAGCACACACACACACACACACTCTTTTGTTTGCCTGTGAAAGGGGGACTGTTTCACCTCTCCTCCATGGACTTTCACTGACCTGTTTTTCTTTCGCTTTTTATTACTCCATTCATTGCCCATTTGTGGCATCCCCCACCCCCACCCCAGTCCTATATGACTAACATTTGCATTGCTCCGTCGTTTTAGCTACACAAGTCGTTTCTCTCTGAAACCCGCAGGAGTGCGACTCATTAAGACTCCAGTGGAAAATCAGACAAAGAATTATATATTTGTGTTGCTAACTGACAAGATATAACGAGGACCTAATTAAAATAAATCAATAGCACTGCGGCATGCTCGCTCCCCGTCTCCTTTCTTGCTCTGATCCTCTGCATCACAGAGGTGGAGCACTGCAGCGTGAAATGCAGTGACAAGCTACGATTGGTAACTCGTAGGATTTGGCTTTACCGATGCATTGTGATGTATAGAAGAGGTGTCAAAACATTAAAAATATTTGAAAAAAAATATAAAAGCCAGAAGTGAAGAAAAACAACAAAAGAGACAAACATAGACATCTCCAGTGCGTTTTACCCTCCCCATCTAACACCTTCTTTCCTTTCCCCCCTCAATGTTCAGTGAGGGGATGTCAGCTCTGGGCCCTGCAGTCCAGCAGCCTGACCCCTACAGGGCGGGCTGTGCGGCCCCAGCTGCTGACTGTCCGTCAAACACCTCCAGAGAAGTGTCGGGCCAGGAAGACCGCGCTTGTTGCCCCTTTGATCCGGCAAGCAGCAGCTGCTGCTCCACACAGCAGCACTTTGTTCCACTGTCTCCTCACCACACTCTGTCCTACGGCACAAAAACACTGAATCCCGTACAAAAGTGGAGGGCGAGAAAGCAGAGGAGAGGAGAAGAAAAAAAAACGTGTAGAAGGAGGGAGGGTTAGGAGATGGGTGGGGGTTAAAAAAAACATTTTTTCCTCGCTGCAGCACCAACAAGCTCTGACAACGTCAGCGGGGGTTTTTCTTGGCCCCGACACAGCTCTTAGGCATCGCCTGCCTGACGCTTTACCCTCCTTTCTCCTTTAAGAGATATGATAGTTATTGTTTAAATCAGCCAAGGTGAATGGAATGGACTGAGGCCAAGTCTGCCCCGGGCGTCAACACACCTGTATGAAAGAAGCTTTATTGTAGAAACTCAGCATGGCTAACCTGCCCTGGCTTTACCAGTTTTCTGATGTAGGGAAGGAGGATGTCGTCAGGTCTTCTTTCTTTTTCATCAGAAAGGGCCTCTAATATTTACCCTAAATGCCTTCACGTTCCTAAGAGGCTGTCACTTTGGCTCTGGAATATTTTTTCTTATAATATTATTGATGAATATATCAGCCAGACCTCTCACTTGTTGGCACAGTCTGTGTCTTTAAAATCTGCACCACCTCTCTTAAGGCAACATCATATTAACTTGCATAGATTCACAAAAGGCATTTTCTGCCTGCTCAGGAGCTAAGGGACCAACAGCTGTTTTTATTAATTTTTTTTGTGTCTATTTTATTTTCTGATGAAAGTTCCAACACATAGGGTATGACAGATCTCAATCCACAAGTCCGTTTTCTCATTTCATGGGGAGGGATGAGGGCGTCTTACTTTCATGCAGGGCCGGAGAGTTACAGGGGAAAAAATCTCAAGTAACACAGAGAGGAGATTGAAGTTGAGTAGAGGGAAAGAAGGAATCCAGCACTGTCATTACTCCTGCCTTCCTCTGATAAGTGGGTGTTCTTACTCGATTGCCTCAATTTCTCAGTTGTGAAGTGTGCCACCCCATTTGCCCAGATTTTCCTTTTTTTCCCACCTCCTCAGCAGCACCTTTGTACATCTCTGCAGGGAGGGCAGATACAGTATATTCTCAGTTTTCAGCCACTTTTCGCTGCTATCATACAAATGCGTGGCTCTTTTTTAAAGCCTCTCCATCTTTTTTGCATTATCTATCCATCTCTTATTTCCTTCACCCTTTCTTTGTCTCCTGCTCTGTCATCTTATGCTCCCTTTTATTCTCAGCCCTATTGCCTGGTAATCGAGGGAGAGATTCTGTGACTCTGTGACTCTGTGACTCCCCCTTATTGTCAGATATCAAACAGGGCGGCTTTGTGGATTACCAGGGGAAGCTGATAATGACTTGATAGAGGCGTGATATTTCAAACAAAATTGAGTGTCAATTGCCTGCATCGTCTAGGCAACACAAGTGTCTGCCTCTCAGCAGCCAGGCAGGAAATAAGGGCAATCTATTTCCTTTGCTTGATATCAAACGTCTCTCTTTTCCCTCCTTTATGACTATAATGGGTTTGGCTCAAAGAGAGAGAGAGAAAAAAAAGACCTGCCAAGAGCAACAGTTACATCCTTGTGCAGCATGTTTAGATACATCTGTGAGCATGCATGGACTGCACATGTACTTGCAGCCAGTGAATATAAAAGTGAGTTAGCAGATGCCAGAAAGCTGAACCCATGAGATATATAGTTTGCATTTAAATGTGATGTTGAGTTGCTCAATTCCTGGGTTTAGGCTCTGCTACACTCAAACTACTGGGGATCTCTGTGTGAGTACAAGTGATTATGTTTAGAAAGGATTTTGCATATTGAATGGATATTTTCATGTTATTGCAACATGTTCTCACTGTCTACTCGTCACATATTGACACTTAGTCAGGTTTCCTCAGCGTCAGGTTTTGACATGTGGGGTTCCCCCCTTGCATCAGTTATGAGCCCGTTGGACTGGGGCTTTGGGTTGGAGTCAGTGGTTAAGTTTAGGGATCAGGGTTACTGGGTGAGGGTTAGGTATTAAGTTCAGGGGTTGGAAATTTAGGGTTAATAGAAGTTCAGTTTAGGGTTCAGGGTCATGGTTAGGATTAGGATTACAGTTAACTGTAGCACATTTTCTACACTTTTCAAAAATATGACAACAGGCATCAAAACCCAACGCAGAAGGAACCTGACCAAGTCTTCAATATGTGATGAGTTGGGAGTGAGAAGGCGTTGGTTAGCATCATTGTCACTGGGGCATTTGAGTGAGTGTTTTCATTAAGCACAATTCAAAAATGTGTGAGCGACTCAATTTGCATCTAGCACATATTTGTGACCATGACAGCCATTGGTTAAACAGTGTCAGCTCGTCTCTGACTTCCATACTGAATTATTAATTTGAGTTTCAGTTGCACATAACGACTCTGACACACATATGTTTCAACACACACACACACGTGCAGGCATGATCAGAAGCAGACTTTAGGGCTAAAAAAGCCAAGCAGCAGGCCACTGATATAAATAGCTGTTGTTTGGGGGGTTGGGGGGGACGACTGCTGGCAGACACAGCAGTGACACTGCGGAACAGACCACAGGGACTCTGATGTGCCCGGTGGCCTGAAGCTAGTCCTCTACCTCTCAGATCAGCTCTACCACAGGCTGTGAACAGCTTTGACCGGCCTCCTTCATATGTGACAGCTGTAAACAAACACTACAAAGACGCCGTCAGTTTAGCTTATGCTTTGATACATGGCTCTTAAATTGAAGACTGCAAAACGTCATGTGTGATTCTCTGCATGATACAGAAAACCAGATTCAGAAAGAAATATATATTATAAATAATTTTTTTTTTTTTAAATTGTCAAGCCAGATAGTTCCATGCCATATATCTCATACTAATATCACATCAGCTAACATAAATGTGAAACAATGCCAAAATGATGACATCATTGTCTTGAAAGGCTGTCTCAGATCTAACTGGAATACCCTTTGGACTTAAAATTGAGAGCCACGGTGTAGGGGTTTGTTTTGCTTTTCTGCACAGACATTTTCATATGAACAGGTAGAACCTGTGTATAGGGAACTGATTGGAGCTGGAAGTTTACTGGTGTCTGTTTGCAGCTTAAGTTATGTTGCCTAACCACATTTGAGCAGAGGGACCTGCTTGAATGTGAGCTGAAACCCAATCCTGAAACAATTGTCTGTCATTTCACCCTGGTTTGGCTTTTATTTTCAAACGTTTCTGTATTTAAAAGTAGAAAACATTCCTGCATCAGCAGACAACTGCAAACTGAATCTCAGAATATCTGATACTTCTTCAATAATAGACCTGAAGTGAGATAGAGAATAGCCTGAACCGACAAAGGACTATATTGATTTATAGAGTCTTCCATGATAGGCTTATTGGCCTTCACTTCAAAGCCACAGAGGGCACGAGGCCATGAATCACAGCTCCAGAAAACACACACACACAATAAGTAATAATAAGACACTGTAGTGTCGTTAAGAATGTGATTACAACTCCTCCGTTTTATATCCCAAATCGCTCACTTTTCTTGAATAGAGATGGAGTAAGGTCACTGCAGGTTGTTTTCACTGTGACATTACAAACAAAGAGGAAATAGGGCATTGCTGCATTAGAATACACTGATGGAGGGAATGTGGAGAGTTTAAAAGGAGGTAAAGAAAAACAGACACCAATAGAACAAGTAAAAGAATGAGCATGCTGAGACAGAGAGAAAATACCTCATGGAGGTTCACAGAGTTGAAATAGCTCAGCCAAACAAAAAGGAGCTCCTGTCCTCCTTGGCCTGAATACACACAAATGCACACGCATATACCCCCAAGGTCATTCTGTTACACCTGGTCACCTTTATCCCTGTTAGTCCTCCAAAATCCAGGCCTCCTCCCAAACACATACACAGCATCCAGGCATCCCATACACATCACTGCAGAGGCACACGTAGCAGCAGCCTGTGGATAATGCACAGATCCTCTGGGCTATCTCGCTCAGCAGATAAAACTAATTATTCCAAATCTACTCTGTCAGGTTGTCTGATCCTCTGGGGCCTCAGTTTAATTCTCTCTTTCTCTCCCTTTGTCACAGCTCCTCTCTCAGTCATAAACCACAAAAAAAAGAAAAAAGAACAAGAACCCATGCTAAGTGCTAACTGACCTCCAGCGTAAAAACATAAACAAAGTGAGGAGCCATAAAACTTCACAGCAGCTGAAGTGCACAACTTCCGTAAAAAGTGCTGAGATGCTTCTTAAAAAAAACAACTTTACTAAATACAATCAAATACACAATTGATATATTATTTCATAGCAGGAAACTTAAACATCAGAAATATCCATTTAGATGCTTACTCTCTCTGTTATTATTTGCGGTTCAGATCCAAATTCACTTTAAGGCTAAAACCTACAGGACAATGTGCCAGGCTTTCCAAAACCTGCAGACAAACCATCCGAATGAATGAGCTCTAAAGGCAAATGGAAGCTCATAAATATAGACTTGACTGTATAGACTTTGCATTTTATCTTTCAGCAGTTTTCCCCTTTGTGAGCCAAGGACCTCTATAATGTGTGTGGGGGTTGGATATGGAAGATGGGAGGATGGCGGGGAGACGACGAGGACGACAGCGAGGATGTTAGGGAAGAAGGTGATGGCAGAAAGAGCAGAGGAATAAGAATGAGGCACAGGTTGAGAGAATGAGATAGAGGAGAGCCGGGGTCACAAATCTTGCTGCTATTCTAGTATGTGACATCTTCGCTCGTTTGCGGCTGCTCATTAACAAACAATACTGCTGTGAAATTGGTTTAATGACAAAGTAATAAAATTGCTATTCTGCTCACAGATGGCCTGAGGCACAGGGAGATTCTAGCAGGCTTACTGAGGCTGCCCGTGTGCATTAAGCTGCTTGTTCATGAAAATAAAATCCCAACACTTCTCACTATCACTAACTTTTTTTCTTTTTAAGTTTTTTTTTTCTCTCCCCTTACAAATGAAATAAATTAACCTACTTTCCCTCCTTGTATTCTCTTTGAATTCTCCCTCTCCCACATTCTCACCCTCTTGCTCTCCTCACCGTCTCTGGTGTATTCTCTCGATCTTTCTCCAGTTCTCACCCCGAGTACGAGAAATTACCATCTTAAAATAAGAAAAAAAAAAAAAAGGAGGCCTGCCCACGCAAACGCAGCTCAACTTCATTTCAAACGTGGAGCCCTTGTTATTAAACGACCCACCAATAAAACCAAGTCATTGAGGAATAAAAGAGCCAAAAGGAGCAGAGAAGTACAAAGACCTCCCTCCTTCCATCTCGCTCCGTCTCTCTCTCTAATGCTTTCTCTGTAATGCCTCTTTTAGCCCTACGCCTCTCTATCTTGGCTCATGTGGCTTCGTTCTCCTTGCATCCCGTCTTAGCTGGGAGAATTCCACAGCCTTGGAGAGTCTTGAACTTGTAATGGGAAAACAAAATAAAGCAAACAAAAAAAATAAAGAGTTCCTTTTGGTGCACAATTGCTCAACATTGCCAGTTTTCTTAAAGCACCACCTGTTTTTCATATAGATGTACTGTATATGTTTATGGAGAGGTGGGCATTAAAGCTGTACTACAGCCGCGGTGGGTGTCCACGCCACACTATGACCCCAATGTGCCTCCAGTGCCCGATAAAGTGAGAGTGGGCCCTGTTAATTACACTGAAAATTTCAACAAGGCTCCTGTACTCTCACGCAACACATGCTGTATACTCGGAGCAGACATAAACACAGTGGCGCACATTAGCATCAGCTGTTTAAGGCTCCCATGGCTTACCCTGTGAGTAAAGCATGTGTCTGGATTCTGCTACGAGCGTTTATTTGGATCCGTGACAACTGCTGAGCAAAATGAAATAACAAAATGAAACCTGCTATAACAGGGAGCCTGTTCTATTCCGCTCTGCCATCAATTAGAATATGCTTTTCCAAATGAGTTTCCTTATCCAAAACTGATAAAATGGGGATTATTATTACAACATCAAGAAAGCAGCCAGATCAAATGAACGTAGCAGGTTGAGGGTGATCGTAGGGGGGCTAGCACTTGGGATCTGACAACAGAGTCAATTCTGCTAATTAACTGCCAATTAGCTGTCCCCAAATGAGAGGGATCATGATGCCTAAGTTGGCAGAGCCTCGATAGTCTTTTTTTTTTTTTTTCTTTGAACACACATATACACTAATTCTTGCACACCAGAGACACACACATACTCACAGCCACAACCTCATACACTCCAGCTGTATATTTATAAAGTCAGGGGCATGAGATGTCCGCTTCTGGGAGTCCCTGATTGGAGCCAAAAAAAGGCATGACATTTCCATCTGGGTCAAAGTTAGAAAGATAACCAGCAACTTCTGTCATTAGGAAGGAAAACTGGGTAACAAGCAGAAATGTAGAAAGCATAGAGGGGTAAAGGGACCTCAAAAGACTCTGTGCAAAATTCATGATTTTTAAATACTTATAAGGAATGTGGTGAAATAAAAGGCCAGTTTCATGACTTTATGTTTCATTTGGAAAATATTAGTTATTGTTTTGCATTTCATAATCGTCTCGACTGCCAACACAGAGAATCATAAAAAAATCATAAAAAAACAAGTGTTCCTAAGTGTCTCATTGGACTCAGAAAGCGGGTGGAAAATACCTTTCTAAGTGAAGGAACAAATTTGACTGTTTTTCGCTCCGTCTCGTTCTCACAGGCTGCAAACAAATGTGCTTCATCATTAAAACCTTGTGTGTGAACCTGCAGTACAGCTTCCACGAACCTCTGTTAGGAGATTTAAACTGAGGAAATCTAAAGGGATCCGAGGAAGTAGATTAGAAAGGAAAAGCAATGATCTGAATGGTGATGGGAAACCTGCTGTGGAGAGAGTTAAAGGTTCGCAAGTTTAGAGCCATCAGTTTATGTACAATTTGTGCTTCTGCAATCTGGGAAAAACCTACACAAATAGACTTATTTTAAAAAGGCGGTGATTATTAAATGTTTTTAGACATTTATCTGGATGTAGAAATTTGCAATGCACATAAAAACAGGGTTTCATGGTGACTGTTGGTTAAGGTGGAGCTTCTGCTGATAAATATGTAAAATACAGGGAGAAAGCAATCAGTACACCATGCCCTGCCCTGATAGGCTCAGAGATTGAGCCTATTTCATCTCCTCAACGGGCACAGGCTGCTTGGCGCCGTCGTCTGGCGGATATCCTTCCCTTATCATGTGACCTGTGCACAGACAGGGGGCAAAGGTTGCCTGCGATCCGCCCCTATGTCTTAATAACTCACTCATTGTATTCCTTTCTGCTGCTAATTAGAGCCTCTCCCCCGTGCATGCATGTGTGTGTATTTGTGTGTGTAGAGTCCGCCCTGGGCTGAAGTGAAGAGGCAGAGGAGTAAAAATAGAGTGTGGCTTAGTGCCCTCTTTATTGTTATTAGTGCACTAGTGGCACAGCAGTCAGTCATCATAGATGCCAAGAACTGACATGTTCGTTCTCTGGCTTGCTCTGCCATGGATATGATTGTCTGCAAGATGAGGAAATAAAAACGGGATAGTTTCCTTCCCTTTTTTTTAGATGCAGTTTCTTGCAGGCATATGCCAACTTCTGTAAAAACTCTTTGTGTTTTCAGTGGTAAATAACAGCAGGATAATTGGTCTGTGTGTAAGTTTATGGAAGTGAGCGAGGGTGCATCATGCTGGGTCCGACTCTGAGACGAGAAAGTGTTCGGTCAAGCTCCATTTAGCGCAGACTGATAGCAGGACAGCAGGAGCTGCTGAGACAGGCAAATACATGGCAAGATACTGTGAACTGTAAACGCTTTAGAGTGCAGACACCTGAGTCTGTCGTTTCACCTACTTTACTACCCCACAATGCCGTGGGTGACATGGCCCTCACCTTTTTCAGCAATCTTAAACAAATGCAATAACATATTAGACCCCACCCCAAATCTGTTAGTGTAGCGCCCATTGTCTCGAACGTGACGTGTAATGGTGTCACTTAATATCTCTGCATACAAACACCTGTTTAGATCAGTATTACCAAAATAATCAAGTCCTTCTCATCTGCTCAGCACCAGCTCAAAAAAATTGTGGACTTTACCCTCTTTCTTTGCTCTTTATTAACACTGGACAGCTAATGGGGTGTGGGCTGTTAGCTAATGATATACACTAGATACAGAAGCAGGTGGAGCGTGTCAGTGGTACTCAGACAAAAGGTTTTAAACCATGCGGGTTTTGCTTTCTGTGTGTACAGGTGAGCTACAGGTAAAGTCAAGGCAAGGTTCTGGAGGAGGTTGAACGGGGCCAAAGGGGAGAGAGTGAGATGTACTGTCTATTGACTATCACACAGAGCACCGTTGTGCCCTCGCTGGGCTGCGATTGTGCTAGCGGACAAAGCCCTGATTCAGCACATCTTTTCCCCGAGGGAGAGCTCTAGAAACCGAAGACGGTGACCATCCCCTACCCCCCCTCCCTCCTCATCTTCTTCTACTATCTCTCCCTTCGTCTGTCTCTGGTTTTGCCACTTTTTGCCCGGTAATATTGCAGCATCAAAGGGAGTCACAGAACAATGCAAAGGGACAGTCAGGAATTTGAAGAACTGCTTCTTCTTTTTTGTTCTTGAACAGGAGTTAAGTTTTTTTTTTCTTTTTACATTTTACCATATCTGTATGGACTGCATTATAAACAATTACAACAAGAAATTAAAAGAAAAAAGACAAGTTTCATGGTGACTTTCTAGCCTTGAGGGGGCAAAATGAAGAGCTTTATCTGCTCATCTCCTCTTCACTGTAACACAGCCAGTAATGTGGAAGCATCCTGTGTTGACAACTGCCAGAGTTTAGCACAGATAGACTTGCAGAGCCTAAGCCTCTTCAGCCTCCTCTTTAATTTATTTGTGAAATTCGATTCCCGTTGTGTTTTTATTAACGCAGCTGGCGTGACATTAATACTTGGCTCAATGGCTATTTTTTTTATGTGCCAATGTACATAGAAACATATCTCATGCAGGATGTGGCACAGTGCAAGGTGCTTTCAGACTAAATGAGTCTGGGACTTGGATTTCATGGTCAGTGATAAGACAGAGAATCCTTCTGTATCCATCTACGTCTCTATCTGTTCCTCTTTCTCACCCCTCCCAGGTTAGCTGAGTATTTTTGCATTAATCACCATGACATAGGCAAGGCAACTCAATTTTCTGCTCCTGTAGGTAAGGTGCACAACGTGGCATGAGGCATGAAACAGGCAAAGCGGGGGCTAATCTTTGGTTACTGGTGTAATTGAAATGCTATCCACACTGTAGGGTGCATTAAAGTCTGATAACAACAGTTCCTGTGGCCAATTTAAGTAGCTTGACTTCCCTCGGCTATAGGGGAATAAAGCAAAGGGGTGTGTTGGAGACAGAGCATTTTAGGTTGCAGTGTGTTTGTGTGTGTGTGAGTGAGTGTGTTGGGGGGAGTGTTGGTTGAGGGAGGGGGGCTGATAGATAAGGCAGACAAACCTAGCTAATTCTCCAGGCATGTTTCTCATTGTGAGCAGGGAAAAACGAGAGAAAAAAATGAATCACAGACCAAAAAAATCAATTGACCCTCGGGTGGCTTGTCAGGCTGCGAGTCTGATAAACCTAAAAGCTTCGTTAATGTCGGCCTGCCTGTATTCGACAGATAGAGCACTTTGTAAATGAACCCACTTTGATAAATATATTAAGGAAAGCTGTGAATAAAAGGCACAGACTTGTCATTTGTAAATAGAACCCCCGCTACATGGAATTAGAATGATAAAATGGGGTTCCATATAATTAAGTTTGTGTAAGACCTGAAATCCGTGCAAATACCTTCCTGGAATTTTGAAAGGAAGCTGTCAGTTCAATTAATCTGAACATCACCCTGAGAATGTACTGAACAAAATTAAGCCCCAGATAAAACCTGGGCTAGTATTTTGATAAGTAATTCCTGTATCATTTCTTTGCTTCTGTGATCATTTTATTTAATCCACCACCCCCAGTTATGTGCTAAGCCATCTACAAAGGCCCTGCTGGCCAGGCCACCAAAACCTTAATCCACCCTATAGCTGCTGTAAAACGGGGAGGGGGTGGAAGGCAGTGTTTTTTCCTGTTGTGGGGGCACCAGTGGCAGTGCTAGGTATGGTTCTGGATGAAGGAGTTGGGTAGGGTGTGGGGGCTGTATGGGTAGCTTATGATCTCTGTCGGCTACCTTAAATATATCCCATTGAATATATATGCATCAGACCACAAAAATCACAGACTTAGCTGCTAACACTGTACTGATAACACCGGAACATCCTGGTAGCTTAAAAATAATAACGTCACAAAGGTTTTCTATGTGTACGTCTATGTGTGCACCTCTGTGTGTCTATATGAGGTACATAAACGGTTTTCACACTTTCGGAACATTAGCCGTCATGGCTATGGATAGAGGGGCGGCGAAGGCTTTCAAAAATAAAAGGTAGAGCGATGCTGGTGGTGGAGATATGTCGAGCGGAAATCTTGACTCACCAGTTGTTTACTTGTAAGATGGTGAGGCCTGTGTCTTGGGCTAGCTGCTTCTTCTGCTCTTCAGAGGGGTAGGGGTGCTGCAGGGGCAAACAGAGGGAAGGTAAAACCACACATGAGCATCTCAGATGAAATAGCAAACAAATATTTACGCGAGCACTCATAAAGAGAGAATGTAAATACAAAACTGTTGCATATTGTAAATAAAAGGCCATCAGCAATGGTTTAGCTCATGTCTGTAGCTGTGTCCCAATTCAGGGGTTGCAGCCCGCATAGACCATGGCCCAGGTAGGCCACACCCTATGTTAGCTGTAGTCTTCGGATGATGTTTGTTTGCGTGACTACACGCTGCCCCGTTACCATGGTGTTACGTTTTATATCACATGCCTTCAGTTGGATTCACACATCTTTTCACAGGAGATATAACTTAACAAAGGTCAGTATTATTAAATAAGTTAGGCTTAAATAAATGTAAAAAATGACTAATTTGGGTTTAGATCTGGTATTGTAATAGTATTTTATTAAACATCATATTGCAAAACAAATTTCATCAGCTATGTTGCTGAACGTGCATTTAAAACTCTGTCGTCTTTGTTTTTCCTGTTTAGTTTGCTGACAGCGCAATGAATCCTGGGATATAATTGGCCACAGAGGATACTCAGATGCAGCCTGCGTTTTGGGGGTTTTGTTGGCCGCATGAGTAGTAGTCGCCTACGATATGGGACAACCTGTGGCGCGGCACAATGACGTAGGCGGCCAACTAATGTGAGACACATCCTGTGTATGTTTGTCAGTCTGTCTGTTAGCAAAATATGCCATGAATCTTCAAACAGATTTGATGAAACCCGGATGTTTATTTACATTTAATTAACTTTTAACCCAGTTCAAGATGGCTGTGCTAGCCAACGGACTTTTAAAAAATACCAAATATCAATAAATCAGTCAATTTTTTTCACACATATTGTGGCTGTAACTTATCCCCAGCATATAAACAGCTGTGCAAAAGATTTTGCACACCTTGACATTACCCAACACAAATATGACTATAATTTAGTCAGTCTTTGAGCTATTGAGCTAAAAATTTAATGTGGTAGTAGCTGAAAGTCATACATTAAGAGTGACATCTTGCAATTTTTTAAGTTTGCACATAGGCTAATGTTATTTTCAAGGTTTGATCAAAATGTCTGCAACTCTATCATTTCTCTGCATAAGATGATCCTATTTAAACACTGACATGAAAGGCAGTGCTGGACCTTTAATTATTCAATACATTTTTTGTGTTTGTTGCATTGTGTTACACAAGGTTGCACCTCCTTGTGACCTCTACCCAACCCTGCTGCTTCCTTTCACAGTATAGATGTTCCCTGTGTGTGAGTGTTTGCCCTCTCACACACAGTCACGCATCAACTTTTATGCTGAACCTGTCAGAACTGGCCAAACAAGTTTGTCAAAAACTGTCAGCCGCGATAACCCCATACCTAATTCTTAGCCTGCCTACGCACAAAACAGCATACATTTTGATCGTATGCAATCGGCCAAGGAAAACAAACCAACAAACACTCATGAACACATGTTGACAAGACTTTCCAGGAGGCCTAGTACATATATCCTTTTTTAAAATGCTTGGGAACAAAATGAGTGGGTGCAGATTTGCAGTGAATACATTTATCCTTCCTTGAATGTCTGACATGTATCCTGGTTGTGGCTCTTTCATAGAGAGCAGTTGAATACAGGCTAATGCCAAAAGAGGAGAATACTGTGAAATCCCCTCTCTAGCTTTGCCAAGATTTTTTACCTGAAAATGGAATTCTCCAACAAGCGGCTGCAATGAGACTATTTGTGTCAGGTCCAATCTAAAAAACATTGGTTGATATAAATGGCAGACCTTGGGCTGCCTCGCTCCCTCTGGGCCTGCTATGAAGCATGACAAAACAACAGTGATCGCTGGTGACAGATGTCTTTAAGGGCCAGATTAGGAGTCGGGGCGCACGCAAACGAAACAAATGAGACACTATGTGTTTCATTCAGGCGCTCTAAACAGAGAGCAGACATGCACGCGGACGTACGCAAGCACAAAAGCATGCACAAACAGAAATACACACGGAGGCATAAAATGCATTCAACGGCATGACACTTGCAAATAAAATCACAGCAAAAATTCTTTTTTTTAAAGGTGGCATAAATCCTTTTCTATTTTCAGATGTTTTCAAGCTCCATTGACAGACATTCCTCTCTACAAGAATCCTCCCTCCAACCGTCAAAACTTCTGCTTTGTCGTTTCCTCACACTCATCAAGAGAGCAAAATCCGTAGCTGGTAATGCTCGACTGGCTTGTGCTAATTGAATCCAATTTGAACATGAAATGATAACAATTGCTCAAGAAGCATTTTCTCATTTACTGCCGAAATAATTGATGTAAGTGAGAATTTATATCAGCAGACAGGAGGATTTTTTCTTCCAGGTAGCCATGCCTGTTTCAGTGTTTTAATTAAAGGACAGATTAAAACATGGTTCTAGGAATGTGCACAATTAATAACAAACAAGGCTAAGATTGGACATATAATGAGGCCCTGCTGCAAAGGAGGATTAATCTGATTTGTACTTGTGTACACAGACCCCTTTAATATGCTAAAATCATTAACAAAGAAACAATGATAATGGTTGCATAGGAAATTCATTTTCTGATTGCCAGGTGCTGACATTTCCTTGGCTAACATAGACAGAGTTACTAAGGGGGTGTGTATGTGCATGCATGAATGAAAAGTGTGTTAAGGTGCTCAAGAGATGGCACTGTTTACAGAATCTTATATAAATTTAAAGCCTAGGATTTCTTGAAGGGATGCATATTGCCTGCTGCCTTTCATACCAGAGTTTTAAACTGAAATCCTCTTAGAGTTAAAAATGAAAAGCTGGTAAAATAACATGATTATATCTTCTGTGATCTTGCATGATCCGGTGTTACTTATGAATGACTGTCAGCTACTAACATGCTAAATCTTAGCTTGATTTCTGTAAAAATCACTGAGTTGTAGCCATTTTGAATAAGCTATGGTCAATTATCTGTGGTGGCCATCTTGAATTGGGTTGACTCCAATAGTTAATAAGTTGCAGGAATTTTGCAAATGATTACTTCATGGGAGTTTCTTTAATATTTTTCAGTAGTTTATTAGTTTTATTAATTTTTTGTTTTGTTTTTTGCTGACAGACAAACATGGGTGATTCCAACAATCCATGCTAAGGTTTTAAATGAGGATGTTAATTAATGTGTTGTGCTTAAAATATGTGTTGAGGAAGATGCTCAACTACGTCCACACAAATCTTTGGCTCAGTATCTGCAAAACTGGCTGAGCTATAGCTATGTTTTGTGATTTCTATGGTCAGCTAGCTGTGACAGGCAAATTAGGTTGAATCCAAAAGTTAATTAAATGTAGATGCCAGCCTGATGTGTATGGTTCATTCTTTGTTTTTTCTGTTTCAAAATGAAATCACAAAAAGAAAACAAAGGTGTTGTTTTTATTTATTTATTTTTGTTCAAAGCTGAAATCTAAAAATGTAAAATCAAACGAATTAAAAATTCAGTGTTTAATTTTAAAGAAGAACCCGTCCAGAGGACCTACTTATTTTTTCTTTTTGATTTTTCTACCTGGATTATTGAGATGCATCAGGGCAGTGTTTGATTTTGTTTTCACTATCTTAATCCAAAATATTATTCTATACTAAATGACTGTTGTTTTAATATGTAGCAATACTGGAAATTAGGGAAGTCGTCAAAGAAGAGTTTATAGTGGCTGGAAAATTGCTTAAAAACGAAAACCATTTCTAAAGATATATTGGAATTTGCTGCACTCAAACCCTACTCTGCATAACTTGGAAAATAAAAACAATTTCGTTCACGGCAATATCATCAACTCTCAATGAATTGTGTCGACTCTCAAAATAAGACAACCATATATGTAATTTTTGGCCATTTCTAAAGTGCTAAGTGAAAACTTAATGCACCAGGAATTCAGGCCATGATTTCCAGTTCCGCCAGAAGGTCTTGAACAGTGCACTGACAAAATATAAAACCTGTCTTTACTTTAACCATTAAAAAAAAAACAACAAAGCAAAACAAAAGAATGTTGTTTTGTTTTGTTGTTTTTAGTTTTAGTTTTTCTTATTTAGCTGTTAAACAAAAAACCTAAGAGTCACCCTATTATTTAGTTTTTCTCGTTTCATTTTAAAATGGAAAAACCAAATACCAACAATACGTGGATTTAACCTGAGGGTTTATTTCTGAAAATTTCATTAAAGTATATTTAGTGGTTGGTGAGAAATTTTGCAAACGGTACAGAAAAACAAACACCAGGCAAAAACATGATCACTCCAACTTTGCCTTCAGCGGCAGGTGATTATACAATATTTATGCACATCCTCTTGACAGCGACGTGTAATAAGAGTGCAACCTTTTTTGCCCTCCCTTTTCCTTTTTGTTTTTACATGACCTTGGTCACCATCTAAACACACTTGCAAATATACCAAAGCAAACAGTTCCTCCTACTTTGTCTTTAACACACACATGCTACAGAGGCCTGCACACACAAACATCCAGACTCTAAGGTAAGGATGGTGTAGTACAGATAGGAGCAGCTTAGATTGGAAATGAGGAGTGGGTCATTTACATTGTATTAAGGCTTCCTCAGCCTCTTAGGCCCAGACCCGGTCATCAATCGCCTACTGTCAGCCAGAGTGCACTCTAGTCCGGTGATAAATATGCCGGCCAGCGGCACGGTTCGTCCAGCAGCCACCGTGTAATGAATGGTTTGAACAAACAAGAAAGATGTCTCATCAAGGAGAGTGGGGACGATAAAGCCCCCTTGCACACAAAAACCCCTGAGTAAGGAGATTTACTCTGACCGCATAGATATGACAATAAAAAAAAAAAAATCATATTTTGTCTAGCCCTCTGCCATTAACCCTCTGATTCTCCTGATGTCCAATGATGGAGCCAATCTCCAAACCAATGTTCTGCATAGATTTTGACATATCCACTGCCATGTATACAAAGAATTATAACAACATTTAACATGCATGAATGAACTCTACAAAACCTTGCCTTATTTGCCCTTAACTCTCTGTGTTGCCATTCTTGCTAACCTTCTCGCACTAACACATACGTTGTGGTTAAGAATGTAAGCCACCCACACAAAATTTACATTATGGCAACTTTCCCTAAAGCATGGTGTTATGAAAGCTCGGCTACAGAGAAAGGTTCATGGTGGTAATTTAAACACACACATATATGCACACACACCCAGATACAAAAGCAAGTTGACTTGATGGGCCTGTTACAAAGCTGCAGCAACCGTGAAATTGGAGAATGACTATTTAGACCTCTGAGTAACCTCTTAATGTTAATTGCCACGGTAAAAAAAAAAAAAAAAACTAACAAAAACAACAACACATAATAATCAAGCAATGAAAAAAAGAATATAAATTCAATAAAAAGGAAAGATGAAATGCACGTTTAAAAAAATGATCAAACAAAACCACAATGAATCCTCTGATGTGTTCTCTCCTATAGACAGGTTGTTCTTTACTCTCAGAAGACAGTATGACATGCTTATTTAATGAATGAAACACAAACACACTGCAGGAACAAAGATAGTATTTATAACCTCCACTCCAGCTTTGGATTCACTCAATAGGTTCAGTTAAAGTACCTACAAGCTCGAGGCCAATATCCTCAAATTCAAAGGCAATTTCTGTTAGTCTGGAAAGCACAAGAGTTCAGTTGTGACAATGTAATTAAATAGTTTGAAACCTTTTAACAGCAAAATGCGCAAAATCCTCATATGCACATGTCCAGTTCTGACTTGAGCTAGACCAGTGTTTTTCAAATTGGAGGCCACCAGGAGGCACATCCGAAAGTTAGATGGAAGATAGGGAAAAAAATGCATTGATAAAAATATGTTATCTAAGAAATGTTTTAAATCATTATCGTAAAATCATATCTGTTTTTCAGTTCTTCTTTTAAAATAAGATTTATATTAGTACATTGAAATGCTGTTTAAGAGAGCGTTTGATTTTTGTTCTGTTTTTAACAGTTTGTTGAAAAGTTGTTTTTTCAGTGGGAATATAATCATGTTTAAAACATGTGAGTTAATAAAGTTCTTATGCTAAATAAATGTACCGGTAATAGTTACTGAATAGTGAGTGAAAGTGAGAAAAACATTCTAAAAGTTGATGCTTCTTTATTTTGTAGCATTGTTTGTGGGTTTGCAAGGAGGGGGGTCCCTGGCCAAAAGCTAATGCTGTTTGGGGGGTCATGGCATAGAAGAGTTTGGGAACCCCTGGATTTAAACAACCACAGACACATGCATTGGTGGATCACGCTCGGCCAGTTATCAAAAATTGATTTGTGTTAGCGTATTTGTATGGCTGACCGACTGCTGGCTAAATTACAGACTTTGATGTGCTCTGTGCTCTCTGATAACCCAGGCTGTAATAGCTCCTGTGGTTCCTGAACATTACTAGCTGAGGTAGCTCTATCATCTGCTGGGTATGGTCCTTAAAGCCCCTTCTGAACCCAGCTTGGTATTTCACCACAACACACATAATAACCATGTGTGGTTGGACCACTCTTACTTCACACCAAACCTTTCACCCACACTGATTTCTACCTACTCATTCGACACCCAGTTTGCTATATATCACTTTGGTGCTCTCCCGACACCTATTTGCAGCCGTCATCAAATCCCACAGCCTTATCATTATCCCAACTGCTCCATGCAACCCCCACCACTTCCCCAGCTCTGATGCTTCCACTCCACCCACTAAACCTGCAGCCCCTTGCATGAGCCGCTTGTGGACCCCATTGATTAATTACATCATCAGTGTGTGACATGAGTTATGGAGCCAGGTCACAAGGTTGCAGTGGCTTGCAAACCTATTCGATGCTAATGACTCCCAGGATATCACAGGCCATTGGCTGTTTACCCTCAGCACCATGGCAACACAAAGGATTTGCTCAGGATGACCGTTATGATTAGACTCTGGTTATTTTGTCTGTTGGATAGGGATTTTAGATAATCTGCCTCTGTAATTTTTCATCCGGTCATAGTGTTTATTCATTTTTTAAATTAAACAGACATAATGCTATAAATTAATTCACAATAATGCCTTTTATGTTTTGTCATCATTGATGAGCTACAGTTTACAGTACCGTGACTTCAGTGTCCCAAACATATTTTTGTCATAAATGCCTTCCTTGCATTGATTGGTATCATATTTGTTTTTAATCAAAGTAAATGGAAGAAAAATAATAATATTCACTGTCAGAAATAAATGCAATCAACCAAAGGAGTGACATTTTAATATGGATTCTACACTGAGCTGGAGTAAGATTGGCACATTTTAAATATCAAGTTGGCACTGTTAATAATATTACAACTGGCTTCTTTGACAAATGACAATGGGATTGAATGCATATCAGCATTAATGAAAGATCAAACAGATATGTAAAAAAAAATCCAGTTGAAATTTTTGAACGTATCATCACCTTACCCTGATACTTGCAGCAGGATTGTGGCAGTGGATGTGATAATGATTTAAACCCGCAGAAACAATGCTATTCCCTTTGATTTACGACTTCATTTACATCTTTTTTTATTATTTTGTTCAACTTCTTTTTACTTTTGCAGTGAACTTTATGGTATTCTCACCCTTACTGTGCAGATTTTGACTGCCAGAGGTAGGACTGAGTTGTAAAGTTATTTGGATTTTTTGTTTTACTTTGCTGCTTCCCGACAACAAGCAAGAACGCTTCATGACTCAACACTTCTGCATGCTTGTCCATTACCCACACACCACACACACACACAAGTAGACAGATTATAAACACAGCTCACATGATGTTAAGCAACAAACCACACACACTGCATGCCAATCTCTGATAAAAGTAAATGAAGGTACATTTACATCTACACCTCCAACTCTTTGCATTCAGAACATACCACTGCACTTACCACCATCTCTCCCACTTCAAGCTCCAAAACTTCCACACTAAGTAAGGACTCTCAGTGGACTGCCCTCTGACAGTAAAAAAAAGTGATGATTGCAAATACAAGGCGGACCGGTGAGGCTTACAGCATCTATTATAGAGCAAAAGGGCCCCCAGTCTGTCTGTCTGCCTCTCTGACTGGCTGGCTGGTAGACTGTTTGGCAGTGCATCAGTACTACTCCCACAGTTGCTACCAAGCCCCCCCCCCCTCTACAACAATCACTGGCTGGGCTCCTGAAGCCAGCTCCTGGATCCCAGCCAGCAGCCTGTTTGCTCTACACCATTAATTTATGTTCACTGGAGACAGTGCAAGGTTGTAGGGAGGCTCTATGGCATAACTGCTCTGCTTGCTTGCCAAGCTACAGCAAGAGTAAAGTGGGAGTCGGAAGGAAGGGGGGGTGAATGGAGAGAGGGTGAGGAAGGAGCCCTGGAGGATGTGAAAGATACAGGGATCTGATTGTACCAATCTCCATGAGGCTAAATAGCAATCACTCCCACACAATCCCAATGCACCTCCAGACATAACAATTGACCAGCAGAAAGGGGAGACATTTGCGTGATTTATTTATTTATTTTTCAAATTCAATCGTGCATATTAAAGTGAAAATCCATCGCTTAAATCAAATAATGAAAGTAAAACTCATCATTATCTGCATAGAAATTTAGAAAATATTTTCCAAACGAATAGATCTGCCAAACATTTGCAACACTTACATCTAGAAGGTGGAATTATGTTTTGAACTCACAGCTGAAGGGGTGTCCTTATTTAATCATCACATTAAAACTCTAGTGTGTGTGTGTGTGTGTGTGGAAGCTGTTCCCATTACATTGATACTCCTTTACATTCAAAGGGTGGACTACAATCCCATCTGCAAAGCGAAAATACTTTTGTCAATCTCTTCCTCCACAATCAGCCACCCCAATGGCAATTTCTTCCTCTCTGCCTTCTCTTCTCATCTCCTATCTTCTCCATTCCACATCCTCCCCCTTCTTTTGAGCTCATCTCATCTCGTCCCGCTCTTTCAAAGTTTCGGCCCACCCTTTAAGCCAGGTCCTAGAGGGCAGGAATTTGGCCTGGTTTTTCAGACCAGTCTGTTGGCTTTGTTGTGTTAACTGTGTGCTCAGAGGCATACAGCCTCTGTTCCGCTCTCCTCACCGGCTAGCCTGATGTCAGAGCAACAGCTCACACTGACTGCTTCATTATCTTTAAAACATCTGGCAGAGGTGGTATGAGGGCACAGTGGTTAGAGTTGTAACCTCTCAGTGAGAAGGTTGCATGATTGCCTCCCGGTCTGGGGCGTTTTCTGGGTGGAGTTTGCATGTTCTCCCTGTGCCAGTATGGATTTTATCCAGGTGCTTTGATTTCCTCCCACATTTTGATTGTGAGGGAGCTGATGCCTTTTTACAGCAGTTCTTTTGCAAGAGATGGGTACAGCACAAGCCATGAAGTTATTGGGAGTATGTGCAGCAGTTAGTAAGCCAGTGAATAAGCAATTTACTGGTTTATGTTAAAGCAGCAACCTTTAGAGCTGACAGAGAGGATCAGTATAAGTAAACCTCTAGCGTGAACTTTTCAGCTCAGTTAACATTCAGTTTTAGTAAAAATCTATGTACAAATTTAAATATTACCCAATGTCTTGTTTTAAATTATTTTATACAGGCATACCAAATATTACAAGTAAAAAAATTGAAAAGCACATTGCATAAAGCTACTGACAAGACTGTAAGGTATTAAGAATAAAGTCTGTTGAAAAAACTACTTGATATTAACATACAGGTTTTCTCTAAGATAATCCTCTTGCCCCATTGTGTTCTTTAAACTTTGTTTAACTTCCTTAGTCAGAGTTAAGTGAGGCTGATCTTCACTTGAAACAGAGATGCATTTGTATAGAGCTGGACAGACAGAGCTAAAGAAAAGTGCTTCACTTTTCAAATATAGCTTCTGAGGGTTTCCACTTGACGGTTCTCCTTTCCATTGTGTACAAACTTAAAAAGAAAAAAAGTATTCAAATACACAACCAGCACCTTATTTAGCTCCTTTTTCTCTCTTTTACTCGTCTATTCCTCTGTCTCTTTAAGGCTGCACATTCTCCAGAGAAAGGCCACCATGTTCTAATAGTGAGCCTCGGGACACAACAACAAGAGCACAGCCACTTACAGAAGACAAACAAGAACACCCCCTCCCACCCCCCCCCTTGGGGCAACTATGGAATGTCAAGCCAATTTGAAAGATATCATAGGACGTTTGTAATGTCAATTTTTGTTTTCAGGTCAGGAATCAAAGGCAAACATGGCGGGTAACATTTGTCCATTACATTGCAGGAAGGACTAGG
>JARVJO010000173.1:1869557-1906953 GCA_031762555.1 Cynodonichthys magdalenae | reverse complement strand
AATACCCCCCCCCTCCCCCTTGCCAAAAAACAGCTGCAGGGGACGCTTCCTGTTTGCTAATGATGCTAAATGTGTTCAAGTCAGCCATGTCAAATCCCCCCCCCCCCCCCCCAATTGGACAGCTGGTGTGGAAAGCAGCATTTTCTCTCTCCTTTTCCAATACCTCTTTTTCCTGTTTTCTATACGTAGAAGAAGCACTTGCAAGTTCATGACAAACTCTTCAGCTCACGTCCCTTACCAGAAACACAGCATGACACAGCTGATATAAACCCAGATCACAAGCATTTCTGTGGCACGAAGCCAACCAAGCCCTGATCAGTCATCACCCTGTCCCTACCTGTTGGATCTGTTCTCTTCTACTAAATACGGTTTTTGCCTTTCAGAAATGCAAGTCTCCTGAGCGCTCCTTTCATCTAGCAGTAGGAGTCAAGGAGATTTTTTTTTTTTCTGTCATTGCTCAACACCTAGAGGCGGCTGGGCACATGTGGCTGTGTGGACTGATGGATGCACTCAGGATCTTTAACTTTGCTAATGTTCCTCAAAGGACAGCTGGCATGTGACAAGAGTTAAAATGTCTTTATGAGGTGCAGCCAAGGCAAGAAAACAGGAAAGGAGAGAGAGAGAAAAAGGCTTTTGTAACTTTTAGACCTAGTTAATAGCATCAAATCTTTAAGTGCATTCTTTCATCCTCTCCTTTTCTTCGCTCGCAGTGGTTTTAGGCTCAATCCTGCCCGGGGGCCAACGTGACCTTTGACCTGGCTGGCCTGCCTAGCTACAGCCCTCTCGTTTGTTAGGCGCTTTATCCACTGACAAAGCAGGCAGGAAGTTGGCAGCAACCCAGCAGCCCCATGGGAGGATGACCATCAGCTAGCTCAGCTTACCGCTTATTACAGGATGGTGGGGAGAATGTGTATGTTGTGTGGCTGACTGTGCATTTGTGTGTCCTTATACCTCATGTGTCTTCTGTTTGTTTGCATACATGCATGTGTATAATTAAGTTAGCACAACCAATGACATGTTCAAGCTATGCCATTAAAGCTAAGTACAACTATAAAAATGTGCCAAGATGTTTTTGTGTTGGCAATTTATTTTTTTAAGTTGTGACATGCAAAGAATAAGTCTAGAAGCTGCAAACATCCTTGTCTTCAAGCAAGCCAGGTCAGCTACACATGTTAGCAACAATCCGGCAACCTTCCAGCCGCTGGACTCTCGGGACCCCGGCACACTTCAGTTTTCCTCTTCTTCCTCCTCCTTTCTGCAGCCTGCTCATCAGAGCGCTCAGAACAGCTCACTAAAGCATTATATCATAAGACACTCCAGTTTCACTCTCGCCACTCTATAAAAGTCAGGTAATTCATACTTCATTTATATACCTTCCCATTAATAAAGCTGATGAACTTTTACTCCTTAAATCTAATGGGCCATTTTAGCAGGACTTACAGCACCTAACGTTTTTTTCTCCTCTTACCGCTGCTCCTCTTCCTTCCATAGCTTTAGAAAAAAAGATAATCCACTAAAACTGCTGCTTTACATGCACTGCGAGGAGTAAGAAAAGACTTTTAGGATTTTTGAGACTTTTGACTGATCCTTGCCAGAGACAAGCCATGACATGCACCTTATGGTGTTTTTTTTTTTTTTTCTGTCTACCTCTGTCTGTCTCGATGCAACAGAAGGTCATTGACCTGCAGGCCTAACGCAAGGCACGATGGCTCTCTGGCTCAGAGGCTGTTGACAAGCGTCTGTGTTCTTTTCAACAACTCGTTGAACCACCCCCCCACCCCCAACCTTCCCTTCTCAGGAATGTAACATAACCGCTCACTGAGGTAACCCAAGCCCCTCCCCTCTCCCATCCTTCATTTACAGCATGGGAGAGCAAGAGACATAGACCAACTGGGGGTGTTAGACAGCTGTCCTCCATCTCATCATCTAACTCTTGCTCCCGCTCTATTTCTCTTCCTCTCCTTAGATTTGCTCCGAGCCCACTGCCTGTGGAATAATTAATGATGCAATTGAGCCGAGGAGAGGACTCTGACCAGCAGGGGCCATTCCTGAACGCCCGTGCAGTCGTTTCATGGAGTCGTGGAAAATAGAAACAAATAAAGACATGATTGGACAGATGTCGACAAAAAAAGAGGCTGACATAAAACAGTCAGAAGATGAGAGGAAGAGATTGTTAATTGTCTGTTCTGCTAAAAAATCTGCTCTTGTTCCCTCAAGTCTAATCCTCCGTCCCCATCCCCCCTCTCTCCTCGTCCGTCCTCATGGCAGGATTGGGGGGCCTGACCTGGCTGGTGATTGATGGTAATGTCTCAGGAAGTCATTTTCCCCGACAGCACCCCGCCGCCTTTCACCAGGCCTGGTGCAGAGGTGAGCCCATCACATGGATGCTTTTAACTCTTTGCTCACTCACCTCCCGGGTCTCCTGCACCCTTCTATCTCAGACCTCAACCCACCTTCCCCCCGAACGCAGCAATGTCAACCACTGACCTTGACTCAGGGAAAAAATAATCTGGTCATGGTCAAGATGAAGTAAGATTAGGAAGATTTTCAAAGCACAATACGTCTATTTTGATTTAAAAGAAAGCACAGGACATCTTGAAGTGGATCAGCTTCTAATTCAGGTTGCTGGAGAAGAATCCCCACAACTCCATTACTGTTAGCGCTTACAACCGCCATTATAGCAATTAGGACATGATTCCAGCGCTAGGAATGCATTGCTATGTTGCTGAATTGCTAACATCTGCCGTGTCTCTGCTCCATGTGTCAAAGTAGACTTGTCGTTTCTTAAACACACATCTTTTTTACAGTCACACTCGTTTTCTTCTTCTTCTCCCTTTACTTCAACACTGCGCTCCCCATTTATTTTCCTAATTCGTCTCAAACTGTGCCTTAAAGAGATTCCTCTCTGTTTGAGCCCAAATAACCTAAAATGATCCGTGAAGAGACTTGTGGTTTCCATTTTCAATAGGCTTCATTAGTTTTTAATATCTAGCCAAGGAAAGTAAGGGAAAATGGCATGAAGATAATCAATGAAAAAGGGGCTGGTAGCCTATTAATCTCCCCCAAAGGATTGTGGGTTAATACACGCTTTTGCATAGGCAAACATGGCTGTGTGGTGAACACATCTGTCTGCCTGGATGGGCTACTTAATGAAACAGCCAGCGTTTGGCTCCTGAGATGGATGTCGTTCCCCCAGTGAAAAATGAGTTCCCGCTCCCTCTTTACTGAGCCTGAGCCACACATGATAGGGCTCTATTCAATTCACCAGAGACCCGACTGTGCCTCTTTGTGAGAGCAGCTTAAACAATAAAGGTGCTGGGCAGGACAGGCAATGCATGGTCAGTAGAGCAAAACTTCATGGAGATCATATCAGAGAATCCTAATGTGAACAAGACTTGGAGTGATCTGGAAATAGGAGAAGATACTGAAGGACTAAATGACAAAGTCGTACAGTAGACGACAGAAGGAAAACAAGAAAGGAGACATGAAGAATGAGCCAACTGTGACAGATAAGCAAGCTCAGTGTGCTTGTGTGCTTTAACAGTGTGTGTATGCATGCCGATGTCATATCTGCCGGGACATGTGTGCATGTTCCTGTTTATTCCAACAGTGTCAAAGCTGACCCCTGGTCAGGGAGTCCTGTAATAGGAGCTCACCTCCGGTTTTGTGAGCTCTACTCTCGGTGTGCTAAACAGCCACCTGAACACAGGAATACCCATTGTGACCTTGCCCCTTAGGTAACTGAGATACACATCCGGGGGACAAGCATGAAACACATACTGTCACGTGTTGCAGAGACACAGCCAGGTGGGGAGAGACGGACATAGAGGCAGATAGAGGTTTAAATCAAAAGCTGCTGAGCGGAGACAGGAGGGGAACAGGTGGTGGAAGGGATTGAAAGTGCAAACAGGACACTTATAAGAGGATGACAACAAAGTAGGGTGCATTGTAGCTTTGAACGAGCTAAGGTGAAGGTGTCAGGGGTGTTTGCTGTTGTTCAATGGAAACAAAGCATCAGAGCATAAGAGGATTCAGCCGCCCAACTCGGTGCCTTGGGGTGTAGCTGAGATTTGTGCCCATATGGAAATTGATGCCTGTCAGCATGTCTATGACTCAACTCTGACAACATGTGTGTGTGTGTTTCTGCGTCTACACTGTGCTATGACAAATGAGCAGCGCCTAATTTGTGACTGATTATGCGAGCTGCGGGTGCCCTAAACCCCTTTGAACTTGTAATTGCCCCTGGTTTCAGTAATGAACATTAAGGAGGATTCAAAAATGTGTTGCTAATTACACATTAGCCCCCCTCTTTCCCACCCCCTATTTATTTATTTATTTTTTCCCATATTTTCTCTTTCTCCATGCTGGATGAAAATAAGAGTTGAGGAGGAGCAGGAGGTGCTGTAGGAGGATGAGAAACAAGAAGGAGGTTTTGAATTAGGAGGCATACACCGCCGTTGTCACCCTCTTTATCTAAATTACTGTACAAGCTGGTTTATGGGCTTTAGAGATGTGCTTTGTGTGTCAGCCACTGCAGCCCTGGGGGTTCGAGGAACAAGCTTTCCTTGTGATCAATATTCAGAGAGATTTACATCTGGAACCAGGACCTGCTTTGCTCAGATTTGGATTTATACAATTACTTTTTTTCATTTTATTTGATTTGTTTTATTGGCTTACCATTTCATTTTTTGTGTCTGCTTTTTTATATCATTGACTGAAACAGCTATTTTGGTGCCGAGCTTTTTGTGTAGCATTACATGGTCTCAGGCAACATTTGACGAAAGAAAAAACCAGAAGACTGAAGTTAACTAGGTCTGCTCTATGTGGAGAAGAGATACCCTAACACATGCCTCTGTAATATATATGTCAGAGAGAAATGCTTTAGCAATGAAGGATTCTGGGTAAATGGCTGAGATGCAGGAGAGTCCTCTGTGGCTTGTGGAAGGGAAAGAGTCGAGGGGGAAAAGAGCAACAAATTGACCCGCTCAGCCTCAATCTTTGATGTGGACTGGTCTCTCCCTGAAAAACTAGTCCACATGTTCAAAGGGAGAAAGACAGAGAAGATATCAAAAAAATTGAAAGTGAGGAAGTGAGTGGGGGGAAAGAGGTGAGAACAAGAGACATGGCTCCCAGTTATAAGGACCCCACTGTGCAGGAATCCCACTGCCTGTCTCTGGACTGAGGGTTGGGTAAAACAAAAGCTTGCATTTGAGAGAAGCAGGAAAGAAAGGGAGAAAATCACGCAAAATAGCAGTAGTGGGATTTATTGCATGGGGTCCCATGACAAACCAGACAGTGCAACGCATAGTCTGCTTTTGATTTCTACTCAGTGCCTCCATCCTTCAACCTTTCGTCTCCCTCCCCTGTTTAGCCTGGTTTGCTGTTTCCATGCTCGGGCTTCGTTTTTTTCCCTTTTCTTTTTGGTGTGAGATGAATATCAAAGTAGTGCTGGGGCAGTTTGGAAGGCCTACAGCGGAATCGCATGCAAGCAGCAGCCTCCGTAGCAACAGATCATGCCACTATCCCACAATCTACCAAGGGGGCAATAAGCCTTGTCTGCAGGGTGAAACCCCAGAATGAGTTAGAGGTAATTTAAGGGAACTAGCTCTAAGATGTGAAACCAAAATCCTCCTCTTGACTTTGTTATGAGTAAGCTAACCCCAAAAGTGAAAAAAAGGAAAGCAGCATAGAATCAACAACCACTATCTTAATAACAGTTTTTCCACCAGAGACATCACAGAATAACATGTGGAGTCCCTTACTACAAATGACGACATTCCATCCTATTTCCCATAGAGTTAGCTCAGTCAGCCCGAATCAGCGTTATGACTACAGAAGTGACTGACAGTGCTGAAGGCAGGGAAATGTTCCCAAACTGGGGTCTGTTCTCATTGGAGCATTGGGCTTTAAAAAAACGGTCTTGTCAGCTTTGTGCATGTGGGTTCTTGAAACAGTCTCTCACTGCTCAGAGCTGCAAGTTTATAAATCTGACTGCTATCAACAGGGCTTTGCTCTGTTTGTTGTCTGCTATGGTCAGGGCATGTGCAGTCACCTCTGCAGGGGCAAGTCAAACTCATGCTGTGCTCCTTCCATTCAATGAAGGACGCCCCTGTTGCAAAATCACACTTTTAAAGAAATAGATATTGCACCGCATTTCATGGAACTCTTTGAGCTTTTCCTTTTTTCTGCAATATTGTATTTGACGACATGTTTTTTTCTCTTTTCATTTTTTGCAAACACTGGATTTTCACATAGCCTAATCACCTCCATGCAGCGGGAATGTGTTGTAAACAGTCCCTGAGCGAAAGCACTCATCTCTGCTACTTCATTAAACAACCTGCATTAAGATGCAAACAGCAGGAATGAAAATTAACAGCAAGGGAGTGGAAATGAGAGGAAACATGGGGGGAGAAGTGGTGGGGTTATGCATGTAACTCTGCATTTACAAACACACAACAGCACAATGCTAATACTCAAAATATAAACCTGTGAGATAAATAATAATAATAATAATAATAATAATAATATGGCAACATGTAAGCACTTTTCTACTACCAATTGTACGGTGTGTGCAAAGTTAATATGGCATGCTTTATGAGTGAGTAGGTTCCATGTGGGGTGAGTTGGCTTTGAAGTGGAACTGTGACAGATCTGGATTAGGGGGCAAAGTGTAAAGGTCTGATGTCAGAGCATGAAACGAATTAGAGCTTATTACATTCAAATGCAGCACTAAATCTCTGGAACAGCTACCATTTATGCCAAAACACACTGTAAACAGAGCTGCAACACACAGATGCTTGGAAATTACAGCACAGCAAATAGCAAAAGGATGGCAAACTTCATGCAGTTCTTACAACATTAAGAAACTAAAATGCTGAAATAAGAACATATAAATAAATATTTGGCTTATCTGTTTGTAATTGTGCATCTTTCCATGTAAGGTTTTATCATTGCTGTCTTGACCTGACATGAGAGGAACAGATGGCAGGCAGAGGTGGCTTGTGTCTCTGTTTTCCAGGGTCGCTGAGCAGCCAACATTAAAATACACACCGACTAGACAATAGCTAAAACCAAACCTCAACTTCCTTAATGGTCTCATTACCAGCAACTTTCAATGACTTCAGTGATAAACATCTCCAAGCCATGTTATATTGTCACTCACGTCTGTTTTGCAAACACTCGCAAAGCAGCCGGTATTGTGACAAAAGAAACATGATGACTCTTTTTTTCCTACATCTTCCACTGTTAGTCACACATTTGGATAGTGGCAGTGAACCAAATCGTCGCCTGCGTTGCTACGGGTGACTGGAGAACTGACTTTTGGGCTCCTGAGGCAAACAAGCACATGACAGATTAGTGTGTGGGCCTCCTCCAGGCTTCCACCCCTGTGACCCTTAGGAGCCCCCTCTTTTACCCCCTCCCTGCTCCTGCTCTTATCCCTAAACCCACTCCCTGCCTCTCCTTTGTCTTCACGCTCTCATCCAAACTTAAAACAACCTAAGAAGGTGGAAAAGCAAACTGATTCTCAATCACTGAGACGCAGACAAATGTGTGTTTTTTTAAATGTGCAGGCTTCAAAAACAAAAGTTATTTTAAAAAGACACAAATTAATAAAGTTTCATTGGATTACAAGAAAAAAAATGTTTATTTTAATAAAATAAACATTCTGTTATGTAGGTACGAACGAATAGCAAAGAAATATAGCGGTTCAGCATAGAAAGGGATTGAGTGCTTCAAACTATTTGCAGATGTGTGTTTCCACTATTTGAAGGCAGCTTGTCGTGGAACAACACACGGGGATTAGAAGGACAAGAGGAGCTTAAACAAAACTGGGGATACCACAGGTCTGACAGTTTAGTCTACACAAACAACATGCCCTCTCCTTTTTGTGGCATGGACTTGTGCACTTGTTTATTGTATGAAACAAACATCCGTTGCCAGGGTTTGGCCTTGCCTGTGCCCATGTCTTCTGAATGACCCTTGCTGGCTCTTTTTATGTGTGTCTATAAAGGGTGGCAGAGAGAGCAGCTCCTACAGGAGGGCTCGACCTGACGATGACACCCTGTTGTCATGGAGACTAATGCTATGTTCGGCTTGAGTTGGGAGTGTGTGGGTTGGGGGGCTGAAACACTGTCACTGGTGTATCTAATGATGTATGAAGCACACTGCTCTCAACTTAGTGATATTAGTTGGGTTGTTGTCGCATCATTTGCATTCTGGAGCTCTTGCACAAGTGTTCTTAAAAGGTATGCAACAAAACCATATCTTATTATTAAACAACATTAGTCTAAACACAGTTTAAAAGTCAGTTTAAGTGTTATAGACCAGCAGTCTGTTGTACTGATAACTTTAAAATGTAATTCAATCACACCTAAACATTTCACGTCTGTGCATTTATTTCTACTTCACACTCCAAAGACTCTCTAAATCACCAAAGGATATATCACTTCCCTTTCAAAGAGCCCAGGGGACCAATACACCTGGCTTAGCAGCTTAACAGCATTTCCCCAAACACCCGGGCCAAAGGGTGGCCCAGCACAGAACCTGAGATACTTGATCCTTAAAAGGTCTACCTCCTTACCCCTCCAAATGACCACTCTCCTTCTATCACAAGGTCCTTCCCTTCCTCATTTTACAGTTCACACAAAAACTTCTAACTTGTCACGCTTGTTCCTTAAGGTCCCTTATTTATTTTCATAGGTGTTTGAGGGTTTACACAAGTCAAAAGACAAGGCCGGAGCTCAGATTGGTTTCTTTGTATCTGAGTGCTTCCTGTTTTCATTGCAAGGCCGACCCTTGTCTTTACAGGGGTGAGTGAGGGCTAGCAGGGGTGAGAGGGAAGGAAAGGCCAAGGGCATTGGGGGGCTAATTGTAAAATTAAGGTTTTCTTTTGCCAAACCCAAAAGGGCATCATTTTTATGAGTGTAAGAAAGTAATTCTTCTCTTCATTTTCTCATGAGTAGTTATCCTTTTATATTCCTATTATCTGACAGTCAAATGCTCTCTACTTCTCCATAGTGCCTTGCTTTTGAAGCGCAGCAGAACATTTTACCCCTAACAGTGAAGTTTACCTTTCTGATAACATAATCTTCCTGTAGTATTGAAAAGCTTATACCAACAGTCTGGGATTTCCCTTCCCCTAATGTGGCTGGAAGACATCCAGAAACACGTGGAGAGAGAAACAGAGACGGGGTGGCATTAGTGAGAAAAGAGCTGGAGGTAGGATAGAGGGGAGTGGGGAGACAGTCTGACCCTCTTCTGCCAGCCAACATCAGCTGATCTGTCCAATGTTGTCCAATTACATGTGGGACATTTCATGCTGCCAGTTCACATGGTCTCTGGAATATGTGCAGATGACCTCAATATTTAAGGGGTTAGAATATCAGATCTTCTTCATAGTAATGTTTTGTGGGATCAATATGTCCAAAATTTGCACTTTCCTCTTAGTTGGAATGCTGCTCTGGTTTGATTAGAGGTGAATATGAGTTGAATTTTGTTTACTTCCTTTGCCCGAGTGTTACGAAGAAAACAACCGTGTGATTTCTCCTGAGAGAGTGTGAGGTCAAAGTGAAGCCTTTAAGAGGAGGAGGGGAGAGGGAGAGGGCAATTTTGTTATACTGAATCTAAAAGCCAACAGTTGTTACTATTGGCCCGTGTTGTTTTTCCGTGTGTGAAGGAGGGGGTCCTGTCCTTTTGAGCTTTTCAGAAGATGTGACAATGGCTGGATGTTGAGAACATATGTAGGGAGACCCCTGCGGCTCATGGAAGAGGAGCTCCATGCTGGCCCCCTCAGTTTGAGAAAATACAAGGCCGCTCCTTTCACTCCTCACCCCTCAGTTAATGAATGCGTGAATGGCAGAATGCCGCTATAGGCCATTCAGGGGCCAAAGTCCCCAAGAATTCACCCTTGGACAAACGCATCCAGCTATGGCAAATACATTTGCTTAACAAATTAAAAGAAAGGAGAATGGCTAATGTGTGTGTGTGTGTGTGTGTGTGCCTGTATATGTGTGTCTGAGAGTTTATGGGTGGGAGAACTGGATGGTGAGAAGAGAAGGGGGATAATTCAATTAGTCCTCTTCCTCAGCAGAGAAATGAAGGCAGGTTAAAAGGGAGGGATTATTATTTGTACAAGACTGACTAAGGCTTTGCACAAAAGAAACAAATAAAGATTGAAGAACATCCACAAGCAGGGAATGTGATAAAGGAAAGAGGAACAGAGAGAGAGAGAGAGAGAGAGAGAAAGAGAGAGAGGGCTTTGAAAGCTTTACTTGATCTGAATTAAACCAGTCTCTGAAAGATGTGTTCATTTAGACCTTTCCCTCCCCTCTTCATTTCTAGCCTCTCTTAATTTTAAACCCAATTCTAAAGGGTTTTTTGACAACTGTTTCAAAGGATCTGTGTAGAAGGGGATACTAATACGGTGTGAGGATTTCATTAGGGAAAATGCAACTGTTTGAGACATTTGTAGTCGATGCATGATGTGTTTATGTATTTTGTTCATAGAGTAAACTTCACCTACGTGACGCATTGCTCAGGGGAGGAAAAAGATTTTGTTGAAATGCTGGGATTTCACAAAAATTATATATGCAAAAGGTTTAGCTTTCTTCCTAGCCTGAATATCTAAATGGAGCTTGGTCTGTGCTGTTTGGTAAGAGGACTCCAGTCAGGGAGCGATGGAGCTGTGAACAGCTGTGAAGTCATTTTGATAATGATGAGAATAATAAGCGTGCAGACTGGCGTGGTGGAGTCGCTAAGGCCTGCAAGGCTCAGGGCTTTGCTGTTGCAGCTTCACTGCTCCTGAATAGATAAAAGTGATTAAAGCACTCCTGATTATCCCTGACCAATATGTAATGGATTTACAGCCCTTTCAATTAGGCTGTATTTGCTGGCCGCTTATTACTTGGGCTTTTGGTTAGGTAATCAGGGTATAGGGGGCTTTGAGTGGAGAGTGGGCACTTTGGTATTGGTGGGAGGGCTACATGGTGCAAAGGGGGCGCCTGACCCTTAAGATCCCAGCTCTACCAACTCTGTTCTGCTTTGCGTTTTTACCCATCCCCCCATGCTGTCCCTCCAATTTCAGGCCCAAGAGTCACAAACTCGGGCAGCTTTTGTGCCCCAACGTCACCACCTCCTTCTGAAATTTGACCTGGGTAGCAAAATCAATACAGCCTGATGTTCTGATGATGTCCTGACAAAAGCAAGTGTGAGGGTCCATGTGGACCACCCTCTTTTACAAAGACACAAACAGGAAAAATGGACCTGACAGTACTTTCCTAATCATGTTTGGACATTTGTAGACTTTAAGCTATAAATCATGGTGATTGGGTTTGCTTTGTGTAATTAAAGTGTCAGAGTTATCAACCTGAAGTGTTTTGAAGACAAACAAGCATCACATCAATCAGGTTAAAAAACATTTAACTAATCAAGTGTATCTTGATCAAATTCACAAATAAATAAATAAAAATCTAGACTTTGAAAGACATAAGTAACAACTTTCTCCAACTTCATTCTTCAAACACTCCTCTTTATCTGCTAAGAAACTTTCTTCTTGAGCCAAGTAAACAGTTCAGACTGATTAGATTGACCTGGTCATTGTATCTTAAAGGCAGGTGAGCAGTCGCTCTCCACTTGCTCCCACAGCATGTGACAGATATGTGTGTGTGTGCTTCTGTTTGTTATTTCTTTCAAATCCCATAAGCGTCCTTCAAACATATTTTGGCTTTGCTTACCGTGAGATGCTGAAAAAGCCACGCCCTCATGATGTTTGTGGCCACCTTGGGGAAAATGCCGCGCTTTTTCTGCCTCTTCTTGTCCTTGTCTGGGTCGTCATCATCCCCTGTGCCAGGCGACGCAACGCTGTTGTCTAAGCCATCTCCTGGACGGAAACCAAATCCGGCGTTAAATAACATCTCGGACCACACCGAAGACTCAAAGCTCAAACATAAAGTACAGTCAGTCAGAGCTGAGTTTTAAGGTTTATGATAGATGAATAAAATGGACAAATACCACAGATACTGAAAAGGGGTGCACTAAGGCCAAAAGATTTGATGCAGCAAAGCCGGTGTTGTGCAGTGTAGATGAGGCGGTAGGGGGGATTTAGATAGCCTTAAACAAGGGCCTGCACAGAGATAGAGGGGTTTACAGAGAGGCCTAGAAGAGCTGTTCTATACCCCAGAGCACGAGAGAGGGGAATAGGGGTTAATGACTCTGATGTTATGGTTTGGAACTGAAAGACTGGGCTCCTATGTTTTTTTTTTTTTTTCCTACAGTAGGAGGAGCAGGAAAGAAAGAAAAATTGGACAAGGAGCCTTCAAATACAGCAGAGACTAGGAGGACTCATGTCATTAATTCAATTAAATTTGCATGCTTGACGTAACATAGAGCATTTTTTTCTCCTCCTTTGAAGAGAGCCAAAGGGGACAGAAAAAGGAAGAGAAGATATGAACAGATTCATGAATTCATGAACATCCAGTTGAGCTGCATTGAGTGTTTATCTGTAATTTTCGGGGGTTCATTGTTGCAATTCAGTGCACAGAATGAACTTGTCGTATGTTCTCCCCCCCCATCCTTCTCCAAACTCACAATCTCCCCCACTCTCCCCCTCCATCTTGGCATAAGATTAGCATGAGAGGCCAGCGGCGACTTTGCCTGCATTAATGTCCATCACTGTTTGATTTCATGACAAAAACATGAACATACTCCTCCTTCAAGCTGAAGTTTCCATCTTTGTCCCGAGCCTTTTTTCTTGTTCCTTTTCCCTGGCATTAATTGTGCATTAGCAAAAATGATTTACTTTTAACAGTCATGGTTATTTTTTCTTGCCCCCGGGCTCAAATGCCTTGAAAGCCTTCCTTGAGGGCATCTAAATTATGTATCTGAAAAACTCCTCCACTAAGGAAGAGAAGGACCCTGACATTCTCAAAAGTCAGACGCACATGTCTTCCTGTTTTTGTGGAGGCATCAATCACAGCCACCTATGCAAGCCTTAATCTCACATAAATATTTTAACTAATAACATTAAAAAGGGGGAAAGAAAAAGGATCCGACTGCTAGAGTAATCAAATGCAAAATAAATGAAGAATACAAAGCCAACAGGGACCCACACTTCTAACTTTTCTTTTTTTTTTGGTCGTTCTTTTTATATTGCTCAACTTCGGTTTTTAAATTATTTTTCTTCTTTCTCTTTCTTTGCTGTCTGTGTGCAGTGTTTTCCTTCCACATCATTAGTGCAGAGCCCACACGAAAGAGGAAAACAAAGAAGTGCCGACTTTGCGCTCCCTGTGTGAAGTTAAAAAAGCAACGGCCCTCCTGAAGGACATATGGGAATGGGGACACGGACAAGGGGTGTTGTAATTGTAGAATGAGCATTCATTAGCTGCAAATGCCATAAATCCCAGGCTAAGTACGAATCCTTGTTCAGGAAAGCCTAAAACAATAAACTTTGGTCCCTACCCTGACTGTGAGGGGCTTCCTGAGAAATGCGACCCAGACGGAAGCAAAGTCTAACTCCCCCAGTTTGCTGCGAAACCTCAACAAAAACACAACTAGTGAGCTGTGAATTTTAACCACCCCTGCTTTGTTTCTCTGCTTTTGAGTTTTACTGAATAATGTTTATGCACAGTTTAGTGTTTGTTTGGATGCCGTTAGGTTTTGTGTTGATTTTTGAGCGAGTCTCCAAATCCCTCTCCCGCTGTGAGCAGTCAGGCTCATCCAATTGAACTGCACAGTGGCCAAAAGGCTGGCAGATTAATTTTATTGACGTTTCCATTTTCACTGCAATGCGATAGCCTTCCCCCTGGCCAGGGCCAATGCGACCCGTGCGTATTTACAGACTGACCTGTCACTTCATTACCCAGCATGCTCGCTGCCTCCTGCCCTAGCCCGCAAGGATGAAACCGGACTCCACTGCTGTTCAGCTCCTCTCTATCTACCATGCACATGGATACTGGCAAGTACCTACAGATCAGACTTTTGCAGCTTTCAAGCAGTAATTCCATGTACAGGTATATTAGTTGTTCTTCTGAATTACTTTTTGATGCAGACACGCCTGCGTTCTCACAAAGAGGATAAAGTGTAGACTTAAAAAAAGGGAAAACGAAACAAAAAAAAAGAAGAAAGAGATGCAAGCAGGAGCAACGAAGAAGGAGTAGAAATAGAATAAGGAAGATCCAACTTGCTCAACCTCATTACATCTGAAAGAGAGCTGGTGCTTTGCATCCACCCCCACTCCTTTCTTATGAGCCAGAGAAGTAACGCTGCAGGGCAAATTGTCCCAAACGCTAATGGCTTCTGACTGTTCCCTGGCAACTCTGCCATTCTAACCTGCGAGGATGTGCACTCTGAAAAAAAAATTGGGTAAGGGAAAAAAGTGCAGGGCAGAGCAGAGGGAAGCGTCCCATCATCTGGCCATGTGACACAGATGGGGGTTGGCTATTAGGAGGCAGTCGAAAGGCCTAAGGGAGCCGAGGTGCTGGAGTGTAGCCCCAGGCACTTTTGGAAAAGCAGCGCCCTTGGAGACGGAACGAAATAAAAAAAAAGACAGCAGCACACCCCCACCCACTCACTCTACCCTCTCTTTCTTTCTTCCCCAAACCTTTTCTCCTCTCCCCTTCTCCCTGCCTCCCTCCCTCACCCTATCAAGATCTCAACTGAAAGTGCTCGCAATAAAAGTTTCGGCACATATTTTCATACGCACAGCAACACGTTAAAAGTGTAATCAGGCGAGAAGACAATGACCGGACCCAATGAGGGTAAGAGAGAGTGAATGAGCACACTAACAAACAAACAAGCTCAAGTCCAAAAGCACATTACGCTCACATACATCGCCTCTCTCATCACCAGTGGGTGGTTATTAAAAATGCATTCAGATATATCTGCTTGTGAGTAAATTGGTCTCAGGGCTGAGCTCATTATCGGGCTGAGAAAGGACTGTAAACACATTGCAACTCGGCTTATCTAATGTTGGCACAATCCAGGTCGCTTCAAGAGTCCTTGCAGAAAAAAATAAAATGTGTGCAGAGTACAAAGTGTCATACAGTTTCTGCTTGGAGGAAAGAGGACTTCAGGGGAATTTTAACGACACCAGAGCCAATACTTGAAGTGCAAGAGGTGCCCTCCTGCTGAGGAAGCCACTGTGGTTAAGGCAGTCTCAGAAAATGTATGAATTTGAACACAAGTGATAAATATTGCAACTATCATTGCATCAAGAGTGGCCAAACCTATATTAGTCAAGTGTAGTCTTCTTTTTTAATAAAAAAAAGACTTCTGAAAACTTCTTGATAAGTTTTAAAATATTGGTGTTTACTTTTAAGGCTGTGCAGTGATTTTGCATCAGGAGGCCCAGGCGTTTGTTTCAGGGTAATGAAGCAAGAGTGTATAAGCAGCAGCTTATGAAAGCCACGGTTAAAGTGACTAATTACAACAGACCCCCCATGCCCCCTGTCAGCCCAAACTAGTCAGCCATGTTCAACCAAGCTCGCCCAAATACGAAGAGGAGAAAACTCACGAGGGGAGTTAGATTAAAAAGGAAAATAAAGAGAGAGCAGAGGCTAAGAGGGTTGTTGTTGCAGGAGCGTCTTTAGATTCCCCACCTCAGCACAGCATTCTGACCAGACCCCTCCACCTCTCCCTCCTATTACACCACCTTTATCCTTGCAGGCTTGGCTGCAGAGAATGGGGAGAAAAGAAGATGGGTGGGGGGATTTAAAGCCTCCCTTTCCCCTCAACTTTTGAGCCAACATAAGCGGCGTTTAGCACATTCAGTCCCCCCAAATGGCAGCGAATGAGAGAAGCAGTGGGGGCTCTTCTTTTGTCCGTCTGGTTACCCCTTTTATTTACTCTGGATTTACGGAGGGTTCTTTGCCGACTCTGGGACCACATGCTTTTGACACATACACAATCTCCCTCACATACACACACGCACAAATGCGAAGAGGTCCTATTCACACAAGTGGAACAGCTAGCCCTCTGTCGCTCTGTGTCGGCTGGGGATTACCAACCTTCTTGCTATAACCACATGCTAGCAATATGCTCTGTACTCATGTAACACAGACAAGTGCCAACAAGTAAAGCATAATCTCTTTAATGATAAAACACTTATGCTGCCATCTGATTTTTAATTCTAAGTAAGCCGTCAATGTGCTTTTGTTTCTGTGTGAATGTACCATATGGTGTAGTGCACTCGTTCAGATCCATACAGTAGATGAGGGCTCTAAAAGGAATCGTTTTTAGAGCGGCTGCACCTCTGCAGCCAGCATTTTACGCTGATTATTTCCTGATCTGTGCTTAAACAAGCAGCAGCCCCCTTGCACTGGACCATAAAACAACAGCTTAGTAAACAGCAAGCATGCTGACAAATTGGTGGCGCTCAGGCCGGAGTCATTAACAGCCTTAAAACCTGTCAGAGCAATTACAACAAACTCTCTCCTTCAGCAAGTCTCCCTGCCAAACTCAGATGTCACTTTCCGCCTCTTGTCTACCACCCCACATCACCACCAGGACACTGGCTAAAAATGAGCGAGGGAGAAAACACAACCATCTCAGAAAAATAAGGACAAACATCCATTCGAAGCGCAGCTGTATCTGAATCCTGAAGGGCTACAGTTGAGAGAATCCTTTTGCATGAGAAGTAATGCATAGTTGTCTCCCCCCAAAAACACATCATTAAGTGTTCTCTTAAATGAAGTGGAATAAGAGCTTATAATTAGATGTTTTTTTTCTCCTATGTGTGGGGAAGCGATGCAGTCAAGCAGTAAGAGAAAGGCATGGGAAGGAGGGAGGTGTGTGCTCAACAACTCCTGTACAGTACTTCTCCTCCACCCTCCCCTCTCTGCCTGCCCCTTCGCTAAGCCCCCTGAACCTGCCATCAGGCAGATATCTTTGTGTCATCCCTGGAATGTTGGAGATAACTATCATCTCTCCACTGATCCAAGGCCTTTCTCCTTTCACAGGCACAGTGCTGACCCCACGATACACACCGCTTCATAGAGGGCAAAGTTGAAGTTAGAGAATGGAGGGAAAAACAGAGGACGACTGAAAGGGTTGGAGGTAAATCATATTTGAACAGACTATTTTACCTTATAACCCAAAATACGGGCTGGAGCAAAGCCATTCTTTGTTTCCAACTTTTTTCCCTTGGAGCCAAAAATAAGTAACGGGTCCAGATTTTTGTGTTTGTTTTGCTTTGTTTAAAACCTTTTTATAGCTTTATTGGCAATTTTTTTCCAAAACTCTGATGTGCCAAGAGACCAAGATATCGCTGCAATTAACCACATACTAGCAACAACAATTACATCATAAACGTGTACTTTGATTATTTCTCCTGGGATCTACTTTCCTCCATTACTGTACAGATATTTGGGAGGATGGTGCAGGTATTACACAGATGTGGATTATGTATAAGAAAATGCATGGCAGTTATAACAGGAATCTATCATCTAAAGGGTATAGAGCATTTAGAGGAGAAGAAAAAATCAAAAGAAAAGAGATGGAATAAAGTTGTATAGAATAACAGAGGCAGGCTGTTGCAGATGTCAGGACCCAATTTGCATGAATGGCAAAGGGGTAAACTGCAGGGGATTGATGGGGGGGCTACTATCCAAACCCTGGCTCTGTTTTTTTTTTTGGGGAGGGAAAGTGAAAGGGAGTTTTGATGCCCATGACTGCCCTTCACTCAGCAGACAGGGATCAGCGGCTAATGAAGGGCTTTAGGTCTCCACCAAACATTTCACACCCTCTGCCTCCCTGACAACTCCACCCTGCTCCTCCTGCCCTCTGAAATGCTGTGGCAGAAACCGCTGCTGCTCTTCCCTGGAGCTTGAAATCCAATGGGGCTAATTGGTCTCACAGGTAATCTTGGTACCTCGCATGGTTCATCCTCATAAACAAATTTACAAACCTGCCAGTGTAGAAGTGCAAACCAACAACTTTATCTTCTGTTCCTTTAATATGTGACATTTGAACTGTTTCCTAGCGAACAAACCTGTGTATTGACAAGTAGTCACTCTATAATTTATATTACTGGCAATAGAAAAATAGAGAAGCAAGTTGTAGAAATTCACATTAGATTAAAAATTAAAGAACATCTATGTCCCTAAAGTAAATTGATCTTTTTCTTTCTTTCTTTCTTTCTTTTTTTTTTTTTACAAAATAGGCATGATCGTTAGTAAAAGAAGCTGTTGTTGCTGTGCTTCAGCAAATTTTCCAAAGCTGCTCCGCTTTGGAATGATAATGTTGTGTAAGATGGGAATCAAGACGTGAGACAGAGCAAAAGAAAAACAAAGGGGCCATGCAAAGGCATCATATGGATCTATCTGCTAGGGGAAAATGGTTTTATAATCCTCACTATTGTATATCAAAGTCTTTTACCTGAACCGCAGAGAGTTCCTCTGTGCTTGTTGCCAGTTTCAACTGACTCTGATTTTGTGATTCAGAACAGCTTCTGTTGTTTGAGGCAGCGTATGATAACAGTATCAGTGGTAAGTCTTTATCCTCGATTACAATTTAAAAGCGAAATGTTCAGTTATGACGAGAATCAAAACTTGGATTTAATGCACCTGATTGGCGGTGTCATCAAAGGGGAATTAAACAGCCATACAGGAGCTTTATACATAGAAACAGGGAGTTGAAAGAGTAAATGAAATAAAAGGTTTATAAATCAACAAGTCAACCATCAGATTGTAGCCTCTGCTTAGCAGCCTTCTCATCAGCCACATGCCATAGTTTTTTTTTTTTCCTCTCCGTTCTTTTTTTTTTCCACACAAATGTCCTGGAGGCAGGGAACAAAGCGAGCAGAACTGATTACTGCACTGTTGCTCCGCTCCGCCAGTCTAAACTCTGTTTGGCTTCCTAATGAGCTCACTAAAAACCCAATTCATCACCCATAACCCCTTCTCAACCTGCCTTGAAATCCCCCATTATGGGAAGTCAAGGACAGTCGAGCTTTGAGCCGGGGTCAGAGCTGTGATGGGCGAATGGCAGTGGCCGCGACAACAGTGCGTCCAAGATTATTTTGACCCAATGGATGTTTTTTCTGTGGCTTGACTGTCACTCGCAATTAATTTACTCAGATATTCTCCTAAATATGTATTTTTATGGCGCAAATATAACATTTCCTAAAGTTGATCTGTCCTACACAAACTCCAACATCCCTTTCTGCGCTCCAGTTTTGCAAAACAAGTGCCTGAGCGGAGGAATGTCCGGCTAGTTGACTGTCTTGTTCAAGTCAACTTTCGCAGCACAGATTTCATATTTAATACCCATTTGTTCCATCCCTGCAAAGGCAGGAATTTGGTGGGAATGCAGTGGGTAAAAAGTAGAAATCAATTGGTTGATTTAAAAGTAAAAAGCAAAAAGAGGAGGTTTTAAAACAGGCAGAATATCTTAAGTGTATGGCAAACAGCTGAGGGAAAAAAAGGGCTGAAACAGAAAGTGTGTTGGTTGGAGGGAGGAGGAGGAGGAAGAGGAGGAGGACAACATAGATGATAGGGTAAACTCCCACAGTTCCTCATTACATGGAGCTGAAATGATCCTCCTGACACCTGGGCTGTAACCAAGAGATTACAGAATTGATGAATCCTTGGTTTAAAATGCAGCTGTTTTATTCTGTTTTAGTAATTAATTCTTTTTCCAATAACGTATTGATTAAGCGTAGCCCCTGATAAAGTTCAAACTGAGAGAGATCCCTCCAGGGCTTTGGGCCAGCCTGCTCTGGAGAGTCAATGAAAACTTCCTTCCTTCACCTGCATTCATCTCGCTCTGTCAGTGCCGTTTACCCTCATAAATTAGTCAGATCTGAGAGGAGCAAGGACCTTGCTTAGCTGGTATTGGCTGCATTCTCACTGATAGACTGATGTTAACGTCAAGTGATCAGGTGGCTTTATTTTTACAAGTCCATCCCAGATAAGTCATCAAAACATTTATATTTAGAGTTAAACTGTGTTATTTCATGCACCTCTAACCCCCTTTTTTTCTGTTGCTTCCTGCTTGTTCTCTTTTCCAACTTAGCAGGGAATTACTGCATGCAGAACAAGAGCATCTCATTTTGCAAAAAACTACTCTTTCATTCTTTTTATCACTGAGCTTTTCCATAACAGTCTGATCAACACGGGGTGGAGGATATATCTCCAGGGAGCCAACTAGCAGAGAAATAAGACGCAGCTTTTTACATGAGAGTCTGCCGCTCATGTCTCGTCGAGAATCATGACCTAAAGCTTCCTTTACAAGTCAATAACCAGGGACCCCTGTCCTCCACTGGGCCTCGGCACAAATTCACCTATTCTTACAGGAAGCAGAATCAGGGGGGAAACAATCGTGATCCGGGATGCCAACCTTTACACTATTATTTTGTATGCAATTATGGAAGCAGTGTTTGATTTCTACTACAAAAAACAATGTGTGGAAACATATATCCATCATTCTCGTAACTGTGGCAAACCACATTTATTTCCTGCTCTGACATTCCATTCATACATAGTGACAAATAATTGGTGACCTCATGAAGACAGAGGAGTCAGTTAAAAGCCTTTTTCAGTATTAAAAACTAATGAAAGAGTGAATGAATTATGAAGGGAAAGAGAAAAATATAATTAGAAGGTAGAAGTAGAGCTTAATACATTTACTCGAGACTATTTCCTTTCGTTAATGGGACTGCAGGATGCAAAGAGATGGTTTTCACGAGGCTAGTATTGACTGTCCATCCTGCTCCGTAAGGTAAAATCCAGCAGGTCATTTCATTAAGGTCCAATTCCATGGCACTAATTTTGATTTTTAGGGGCTTGACAGCTGTTGGCATGTAGAAATTGCCGTGGTCGGATCACTGGGAGAGGAACCTATTACTCTTGGAAAAAAAAAATCGAAATCACAAGGCTCTGCTTTGGATTAAAGCTGACCTGCTTTGCTGACCCTCTTAAAGTTGTATTTTTTACGCGTTATACTTTTTGGTAAATGCGACACAAGAGCAAGTATAAAAAAATAATTTGTTTTTGTTTTTGAAAAAAACGTACAATAAAACAACAAAGGTAAAAAAATCCTGACATCTTTGCAACAAATATAACTGCAATGAAAATATTGTTTTAATGTTCATGTTCTTTTCATTAAATTTGCTTTAAAAGTCAGATGAGTTTGACTCACAGTGTTACCTCGGTCTTTATTCCTCATAAGTTAATTTAATAATTTTATAGTTCCAGAAATTATTTTCTTCTGAAAAAAAAATCATTAGCTGTAACTCTCAGTTCATCTTTTCTTGTTTTGATCTCTTTATATTAATGTGCTTTTTTTTTTCTTTTTAGATATTGACTTTTCAACACCCCACCCCCTCCCCCATCCTAGCATTAGCGCCAGTGAGTGTACATTGGTACCCAGTTCAGCAATACCCTCAAGCCTGCCTGCTCTCTGAGACACTCGCTGGGGATCCCTGGAAGCTGGGCCGGCCTTACAGCTCCCACCAGCCCACCACTCATTCCCCACGAGACCAAAATCAAAGAGAGAGGCCCTTAAAATCTAACCATGGGTATAATGAGGGTGCTCCAAAGAACAATAAGCATATACTCCTGAGGAAAAAGAAGACTACAAAAGAAATGGTGAGAAAAAAACAAAACAAAAAGTGTAGGAATGTTGGTTTGAATGTGTTGCTGAGGAGTCAGTGTATATGATGAAAAAAATTAATGACAAAACTATACTGTGCTTTAGGAGAAAGGGCAAAGGGCCACGGCTAGAGATGATGGTAGTCGGGGCCAAGCATCCATCCAACCACGCATCTGAACCCAAAACAACAAGGGGGTCCGCCGCATGCCTCTGGAGTCGAAGGGAGCCAAAGGGAGCACGACTAATTTCTGCACAACAATGGGCCTGGATGAGCGCACAGACAATGGCAGGTGCTTTGAATAGCAGCAGGGCCCTTGCAGCGGGGATCTTCTCCTCTCTCCATTCCAAGGGCCCAGGCTCTGGCTTGTGTAACCTTTCATTTTCAACCGGGCAACCCTTTGACTCATAAAGGATGAAAATGATCTCATGGGGGGGTGCAAAGGAGTAAAAGACAGCCACGCCTGTGAGGCATAATTCTCACCAAGTCCAGCTATGTTTTTTACTGTTTCAAATTTCTTCTATTTTTTACTTTTTTTTTTGGTGTGTTGTTAACACTCTTCTTTTCTCCACATTAAGTCACTTATTTACCATTAAACAATTTTTTAACATTTTCCTATATTTTCCTACACTCTATGTGTTGTTGCTGTTTTCTTTTTTTCCTGCAGTACTCGTATTTGTGTTTGTTCTGCCATCCTGTAGGCCATGATGCAGTGGAAAAGGCAGTTCCCCCCCACCTTAAGAGCATTTTTTCCGGGGTCACAAGGTCAGGCTTCACAGATGTCTCCTGCAGACACTCAGTTGTCTAAGGATTGCATCCCTGGGAGTAAGTATTCATAGTAAACAATACAGCTTTTTTCCCCCTCATTTTGGAAAATGTTAAATGTTTTTTTTCTTTGTTTTGTCTTGCTTTTCCCTACTTTCATTGTTTTATTTTTGAATAAAGCAAGAATGAGTGAGTGCAGTTTTTTCCAAGGTGGGGATTTCTGTGCTAAGATAATGAAAGAAAGCACCAGTTATCACAAGATAGTGGTGTTTTCTGTCTGCTTTCATTTCTTTAAACACTCCCTGTCTCCAGAAGTTTCCTCCAATTGTGTCAATGGGGCCTTAGTCATCTTTCTTTTCTCATTGCATGTTGCTAGGAGAGAAGCAAAAATGAAAACATGTAATAGCTGTCCTCCCATCCGCACTAAAAGTAAAAAAAAATTGAGTAAGCTCAGTTGAAGCCGAACAAAAAGTAACCCGGAAATGAACAAAAGGGCAATATTTGAACTAGAGGATTTCTGTGTACTCTCAATCTCATCAAAAATTTAGAGCAGAGAATTCCTGAGCAATACATCTTTTAATAAATGAAATTTTCTTTAGCTCTGTTTGGTATCAACAGTAACACTGGTAACAGAGGGGACAAAATGCACAATTTATCATGCATTTGTTGCCTCAAAACATGGAAAATTGTGTAATTAGAAAGTTTTTTTAAAAATCCAGGAATTGAGCTTTCCTTGAACGTCTTCCTTCTTTTCATCTTGCTCTCCCTTGTTGCTTTTCCTTTTTCTTGGTTTGTTATGGTGTTTTTATTTCCTTCCCCCTCCAAACATCCTCTCTGTATTCCACAAATTGATATCTCTCTAAATGATTATGGTAAATGCATAATGAAGGTTTTCTCAGCTTCAGCCCCGCAGCCAGCCAGGATGGAGCATCTCGTTTGGCGTGTTTGATTCGTTTTGTTGCGCATTTAGCCCCAGTGTTCCTTCAAGAGTGTTCACTGCTTGGGGGATGCAAATAAGAAATTATCCTTGCTGACTAACATGGCTAATACCTCCTCTGGGGTAATCAAAAATTATTAGTCGCTTGCTTCCAATAAACATTAGGGCTTGTGGCACTAACCACTGTCAAATCGCTCACTTCTGCCTTCTTCCCAATAGCCATAAAATGGGTGAACAAAAGTGATCAGGTGTGGAAAAAGCACCCTGGCTACATAGAAACTGTGGGACTGTGGTACTCCTATTATGCCTAAAAAAGCAGCCTTTGGCTTTAAGAGTCATTAAAGCATGTACTAGAGTCGGAATCAGACTAGAAAATGAGCTTATCTTGCATAATGCCCTCATAAGCTTTGCATAAACGTAAAAGATGAGCGCGTGAAAATCAGCAGCGGAGAAAAGAGAACCTCAATCGTAACACTCTGCCTTTATCATCCTCCCACTCTCTTGGACTGTGGTAGCATGTTAAAGCATTACCTGTAGGGTACAGCTGCTTTGCTCAGTTCCAAATATGCTTCAGAATATAAACCCTGGTTTACACAAGAGAAAGCCACACAGCCGGTGAACAAGCTGTTGCTAGCCTCGCTAAGCCACTCTACTAAACCACGTGCTGTTTTTTGGAGGGACCTTCGCTGTGATGTGGGGTTTAGACATTAGGGGGAGGAGAACTGGGAAGGTGGGGGTGGAAGAAGAGATTAAAAAGCCAAGGGAGGCAGAAGAAAGAAAAGGGAGTAAAAGAGCACAAGGCCCATTGGTCAAATACAAAGGGAAAGATAGGGAAAGGACATTTGAAGTCATGGTTGCACTCTTAATAAGCACACCTTAAACTGCGCTGTGTAAGCTGACAGTCAAGATTTTCTGGAGTTTCCCTGCAGGTGTGCCTTTGACAGACTTAGCCACCTTGACCTCCTTCTGTCTGAATCTGGGCGCAGAAACTAGTGGCACGTTGCTGTCTGTGCTCACCATTCTGTATCTATTAACACACACATGCTTACATACTATAAACACCAAGAGCCAAACAAGAGTAAAACAAATCTTATGAGCGTTGGAGAAATTGGATTATCACCTCTTAAGGGTGACTTCTTGGCTGACCCCCTTCAGGCTAGCCTTCTGAATCAAGACAAAAACTAAATTCCCTGGGAAAACACTCGCTCCCTTTAAAGAACTGAAGCACTGTCATCCTTGTGAAAATGTTACAACAGTGACAATAATGGACATGGAAATGCCCTTTGGGGCAAGTGCTGAAATCCCTTTTAGCTATATTACATCAGACCCCTGTGTGCTCATCTACTGGTGTAAACCGCAGAGGAGCATGGGTGTGTAAACCCATAGTATAATGAACTGATACAACATTACTGTACTCTGTTCTTGTTTTGGGTCAAAGCCTTAGGCTAAAAAAAGTCACTCCATTCTTTTACTGTTGTTCTACCCTGATTACAGTCATCCAACGTTGTTTCCTCTGAGCTTTTTAATTGAGCTCAACTCACTCTGAGATTAGTTTGGTCTACTTCTCAAAGGAACTCCATAAGAGAAAGATGGGGGCACCCCCTCCCTTCTCCCACACCCCATCCACCTTTCCCTTAATGGCGCAAAACAGGCATTCTCCTGTTTTCTCATTTTCCCCATGTTTTCCGAACTCTAGTTTGCACATTAGGCTGACCCAGTTAATGTTCCTTTCCTGCTGTGTAAGACCCACTTTCAGGTTCAGTCAGGTCGGGCTAGACAGGTCAAGGCAAGGACCTGTTCATGATTATGGGCCACTGGAACCAAGCACCATCTAGTGCTCATGCACAGAGGGAAAAGGGGAAGAACATGAAAATTAAAGCCTGAGTTGCTGTCTGGATGAAAAAAGAGAAGTGACGAAGATGTAGCATGAAGGCAGAAGTAGTCAAACTTTACAGTGCCCTGTCTTTAATTGTTTTCACACTGTCTAAAGACAGAGACCAAAAGAAAGGAAGAGGGAGCAGAGTGGAGGAAGTAAAGAGGGAGCCGAGGGAGCTGATCATTCTCTTTAATCACATTTTGGATGAGGGCCAGGTAGTCTGCAGCACTGAAGGCGAGACAGAAAAGAGACGTGTGAAGGAGGAGAAAAGAGAAGTGAGAGATGGAGGAATAAATGGATAAATGGAAGAGGGGAGGTAAAAAAATGACCTGAGAAGAGATGACGAAAGGAGGATGAGCGGCAGAGCAGAGGCCCTTGAAACAACTTCAAGTGCACCAGTGCTTAAGCTGGTGTGCACATATGCATGTTTGTGTGTGTGTGTGGGTGTGTGTGCAGGCAAGAGCGACAGACGTTCCCGTAAATGCCCACAAATGCTGAATCTAGCAAGAATCTGGTGTGAGAGCACAGGCAGAGAGAGAGATCCATTTTAAAACTATGTGCATTAACTATACTTTTCCCCATAGATTAAGCACTCCACATGAATAATTTAGCCTCTTTTATGCTAATGGGATAATGAAAGTATCCCCTCTGTGCCGTGTCCCCCCCCCCCCCCCCTCATGGCAACTCTTCTCAGCTTTCAACAATGGCCCAGCCCCTTCCCAACAAACCATCAGATAGACTTATTGCACTGCTTTTGCAGCAAACACCTGACTAGCATGAGGCTAACATGTAGCAACAAGGCTAAATTTGCAGCTTTTTAGGAAACACTGTCTGAATTAAGATTTTTATCCTCATTCAGACAGCTTATCTTAGCTGGGCTTTTATCAATAACTTTTTACTTACTTTTCCTGAGTGAGATAACTTTGGTGTACATTGCAGATTCATAGCTGGTTAAATGTTTATGCGGCCTCAGTTGCCTTAAAGCCAGCCAAAGTGCACTTCTTCCTATACGTTTTATGATTTCTTCAATACAGTTCTGAGTTTTCTTTCAATAATGCCCACACAAACATTTGTGTACATTTACAAGAGATACACACCCTTGTTGCGTCAGTATTGTGTTATGGTAGGGGCACTGTGTAAAAAATTATCAGTACTCCAACAGCTGGGAGGGAGAACCATGAAACAGCAGGGCTTGGGTCTGCTTTATTGTTTATCTGTTGTTTATGGGCGAGTGTTCAGCTTTAATTGCTACACTAAATTAAACTCTAACAGGCACTTAAAGGCAACCGACTAACGCATGCACACATACACACACACACACACACAAACTATATATTTTATACACAGAGACACACCTCGCTGATCACTTTAGAGCTGGAGTTTAACCTACTAAAATGCAACAAGGCTTCCATCTTGTGTTTAGCAGAGACTGCAGTATTTTTTTTATCCACTGTTTATCTCTTTCCCTCTTCCCTGTAACTTTTTGGAACCTTGAAGTCCAAAGCATTAGCTGTTAAAAAACAAAATGAAGTCAAAAGGTACAAAAATGCAGTATTCAACAGGCCTTGTTCATGCTGAGACACTATAGGAGTCGTGTCCCCACAAGGAATGACCCTCTCCAGAGACCTCAACCACAAAGACTTTGCTGAGTGGGGCCCCTAGCCAGGGCTAAGGGGGGTTCACCACACTCCCCACATATACACACACGCAAATGTACCACAACACTATCAAGCGCAGCACGCTCCCTTGGAGCCGAACACTCAAGCACTCCCTCTCTTCTCTCCCTTTCTCTTCATCTCTGCCTCTCTCCATCTCTCTGGGGAGTCTGTCTATCCGCAAAGCGTGGGGATTGTTCAATTGCTGAGAAAATGTACAAAATGCTTTCTCCTCTCTTATGTAGAGCCGTTTCCATCTACAGTAGATTCTGAGAACTGTACAGAAATACCCCCTTTGCTGAGCACTCAAGATGTCGTTGTGGATTTGGCCTTCATGCATAACTAATAATTACAAGTTTGAGACAGGAGCAGAGGCATGCCCCCCTCACGGACTTAAAGAAAAGTGCACAAATTGGTGCTGTTTTAGGGATTTACACCACATAATTGAAGGCATTGGGTTTTATTGTGTTTTGCTTTGCAGAGAATTTCCTCACATTGCTCCATCACACTTTGGCTGCTTAACATTTTACAGACACCTGTTTGGAAATGAGTGCTGTCTTGAGGCATGCACATTCATCAAGTTTAACTCCCTGCAACTGATGTCTCTGATGTTTCCAGATAAGCTTGGAAGCTCTCCAAAGAACTGTTAATCAAAATGACATGCACATAGAGCTGGGGAAATTATTGTGCGTTACCTTTTGAACCATCTCTTTTAACTGCTGATATTTATTTGTCTTGCCAGATCATCATTCTAAAAGTCAGTCAATGAGAGGGCAATGTATTGTAAGCTCTGATTCATATTTAGTTAGAAATTGTGAGAAAGTAAATAAAAACTGGTAAGATCAGTGAGTTTTTATGGACATACTTAACCTTGGTTTACATCTTGAAAAATAAAATGTATAATGACAGAATATGTATTTTTACCCCTAAAAACACTTCGGAAAAATGAATCTAGCCAGTGTTAACAATGCCCCAGTTTCTGGGGAAGAAGTGAACAGCAGTTTTTTGTTTTTTTTTCAACACACAGATGCTTCTGGATCAGTTCTTAGGGCAAATGTTTTTCAAGCTACAGCCACACATAAAACACACCTTTCAAGTTGGTGGAAAGCAGAAAAAAAAAAAGTTGATGTTTTTCTTGGCAGCTGGAACCAAAAAGCACTGAGAGTCTTACACACTCTTTCACTTTCTCCTCCTCCCTCACAGTTGCCTATCCATTCTTTCTTCCACAACTGATCTGCGTTGTCACCCCTTTTAACAGGGGCCAAGCTGTTAAAGACCCCATTACTGAAGTGAAGCGCACATTTCACATTGCCTCAGTGGACTCGGCAGTGCGGACTACAAATTTTATGCTGAAATGTATTGAGAAAGGAGGCGAGTTCATGCATGGAGTGGAAGGCTGGAGAGGGAAAGCTCTGTCAGAATGGAAGGGCCAGAGTCGAGAGTCAGCAAGCGCTTCAAGCGTTAACGTAATTGCAAGAATGTGAAAAATGAGGTGGCGGGGCTCCCAAGTGAAGCGAAAGGTCAGAGCATGCCTCACACAAAACAACTGGCTAGAGGACGGCCTCATTAGACCATTAAATCAGTTGCCCTTGGTCTCCTTCTCTTCCCTCTCATTCGCTCTCTTTTCTTGGCTCGACTACTTTTTCACCTTCTTCATCCTTTAACCTCTGTACAGAGATGTCTTTTCCGCACCCAGGTTTTTACATTTCAGCTCATGTTCTAAACTGCTTACTTGGTTTTTACCATAAAACATTATGAGCTACTGGTTGTTGCATTTAGCAGGAGTTAGTTTATGTGGGCCGAGCTGCGGCTCAGTGCTGTACCGTAACTGTCTTTGGCCCGCATTGATCCGCTGTTACTGGATACGGTGGGGAAAGGAGTCGATAAGTGCTCTGTGGATTACAGGTCACTTGTACTTATGTGTGTAAGATAATCAATAGGCAGTGCATTTCTTTTCTCTGAGCCTAACCCCACCTCAACCCCCTTTTGGCTGCTCTTCATCTCCATTTGTAACTTGCAAAGAGGAGAGCAAAACTCTTATTTTTCTTTATCCAATGACTTGGTATGATGTTTTGTTTCATTTCTTTTTTATTTCTTTTTAATTTTGATAATTTTTAATGGTTTGCACGTAAAAAAAGTTTCCCCATACAGGATCTTTTGTGTGTGAGAATAACCATTATGGTGGTTCCGGTACAGATCCATTAATACATTTTATATTGAAAGTGTGAAGTATCAGAGGTGTGTTTAAAGGGATAGTTTCTGTTTTTTGAAGTGGAGTTCTTTGGAGAGTTTATGGATAATTACTGTTTAATAAGCCTTGATGCTACCATCAGTACTGTATTACTCTGCTTTTTTCAGGAATAAATATTACAATAATCCTGCTGAAAGTGCCTACATTGCACTGGGAGTGCTACAGCTAGCTGCTTCTGCAAATTGCACTCACAAAAAAAAACAAAAAGTGTAAATAACCATGCTTTTATAAAATAGATGGTGGTTTAAACGTTTATACAATAGCATTTGCATGAATTGCTATTAAATTCTTGAGATTAGATGTGTTTTATATTTTTAGCCACACCCAGAATAGCTGTTAGCTCAACAATTTGGTCAAAATTAAACTCCACACCGGGTTGTTTCATATATATCTAGAACAAGTTGGATAGTATTTGACCATAACCTTCCTAAAGAACTACATTTAAAAAAGACATCACCTTTTTCTAATGCCTATTCTACTGGACAGACACTTAATCAAGTCCTAATCTGACTCTTTCCAACTGGCCTAGACATCAAAGTGTGATCCAACTACTCCTGACACAGCCAACCACAGAGGCCTTCTGTGGCCCTCAGTCTGTGGTCAGTAATGGTTCAAAAGCTGCAACTGTTGTTTCTGTCTGGACACAAGAAAAATTTTTAAACACCACACAGGACACAGTCTATCAATACATTTTATCTGTTATTGGCAAAACAATATATTTAACTGATTAAAAAGGCTTCACCCCAGGAGAAAGACTGAGACATATGTGTTCATGTGTAGAAAATCAAATGAAATGTCAGTAAAGTAAAAAGTGGTCATTTTCAGAGGGCACCCATGTTCAGAGAAAAAACAAAAATGCACAGTAGAAATATACATAGAAATAAAAAACTTGATGCAATTGAACCAAGAGACCAAAGGTGTTCGAGGAGCAGTTTTACATTTCAGTGATGTAAGAGTCTTTAGTACCATTTCTAAACTCACTAAATAGCAGTTGCTTTTTTAAATATAATTTACATGTCCAAACTGATACATGTCATGGCAAAAAAAAAAAAAAAAAAACACAAGAAAGACAGCTGTGGCACACACTATCTAATAAATCCAAAAGCTCTTGTTTTGAAATGCATTATGAGTGTTTGGCAGGTTGACTGCAAGATAACACGGGACTCAATGAGACTTAATTATGGGCTGTTGTGTGGGCAAACTTAATAAGGTTTAAATTCAAGTCAGAACTGGCAGAAATATATTATTAATCATCGGCTTGTGTTTGCCGCTCTAAATAGCAACATTTAGGAAAGCTTTTTACGGGCTGAGTATATTATGTTAGATTTTGCTTGTGTTTGTGCTCGAGTGTCACAGAGGATAAGTGTGTTCATTTTTAGGTGTGACTGTGTCAGTATGGACGCTAGTCAAAAAATGGGATAATCCAAAAAGGTAAAAGGAATGTCTAGGAATGAGGAGGGATGTAGTTGCTGTAGAGCAGCTCTTTCCGGATTAACATGCCCTGCGTGGACATACTGTATGTCTTAAGAGCTTGAATAAATATGGACACCCATGTTTGTGTGTCTGTTTTGGTGATGGCTCACCTTGTTCACTGCTGTTGTCGCCACTCTGTGAAGCGTGTCCCCCGCTGGAGGGCCCTGGTGTGCCGGCTGAGTGTGTGGAAGTGGCGTCATCGTGGTCTCTCCAGGAAGCTGGGTTCTGAGGTTTGAGAACAGAAAGAGCGCAAGCACGGGATCCATCCAGCCATCCGTGGATCCAACGGCGTATACCATCCAAGCCACAAACAAGGACATCAGAGACACGGAAGGAAGAGGAAGATGAAAAAAAAAACAGAGAAAGATAAATTCCACATGAGTTTGCTGGAAACATAAGGAGTGATATCTGTAAGCCTTTGTGAGGGGTACTTGGCCTGCTTATATTATCCTGGCAAGGCACAGCTTCAAAAAATCAGAGAAGCTGAAAATCATAAATAAATAGAAAGAAAATGATGCTCTAACGCGGCTGGCTATAAGTCAAAACACTGTAATCAAAGCGCTTCATTACAGCGTGAGAGCAGAACACAGCACCATTAATGTGGCAGCTGATTTGGAGAGCTGCGGGTAGAGCACTTGTGAATAATCATCTAAACACATATGGCAGAGCCCAGCGGAGTTCATTTATACCATAACCAATCGAGACTTCCGTGTCAAGTGAGAAATATAGAGGTAAAAAGTCCAAACACACCACAGCTGCCATTAATCATTACTGCTGTCAAAAATGAAAATAAGATATGACAGTGATTCTCCCACTAATCTGCCAAAAATGCGCACACACCTGCACCGAGATACACACACACCCACGGAGGTTTTCAGAAACACACTCTCAGGCTAATGACATAACAAAGCAAGAAGTATGAACTTCACTTTTATATTTACAAAGGCTTTCTGGAAGAACTTCAATATCGGCATGCTAACCTAAAAGCCACGTCTATAAACAAATACACAGCTTTTAAGGCAACTTATTTCCTCTCCTCTGCTTTTCCTTCTGCCCTTTTCTCTTATTTTTCTTCTCTTTCCTGATCTTTCCCACTGCCCTGTCAGTGCACACGGGAAAACAGGATTTTCTATTGTACAGGAAAGGCTTTATCAGTGCCACATGAAGGCAGGCCAGAGGTGGAATTTCCTCTGCCATTCAGTCAATACTGGGACAGACCGATCACGTCATTTACTACACTCATACCCACACAGGCACAATCAATTACATGCACAGAGTGGACGTAGCCTCATAGCTCACGTAACCCGTGCAAGTCTTTCCCAATTTAGCATGTCACCTGAGCACGATGACAAAATGTTGGCAAACGTGAGCCCAAAGCAGCCCCTTGAGCAGAGTTTAAGCCAAACAAACACAGGCCTACACCAAGGCTTCCCACAAACCTCAATCCACTTCTCATTTCCCGTTAGGTTGTTTTTTTTCTTACTCAAATATACATTAACACAAATGCGGGTATACAAAATCAGAAGGAAAATGTACACACAAAAAAATAAAATTCAAAGTAATAGACAGTTTTTACCATTTTGTCCAACTTGAGTTAGAAAAATATTCTCTCATGCAGAGAAACCAGCCTGCTTTGACACCCCAGTCAGAGTGAGCTGTACTGGAGAAGGACAGACAGGGTAGAGCCTGAAGACTAATGGAGGTTTGCAGGGAAATTGAGGCTATAAGACAAGCCGCTGCCGAGCTCCCCCTGGGAACGCAGTCCTGATGTGCTGCTGCTTGTTCTGCTGCAAAGGCGAGTCAACTGCTACGCCTGTGAACGAGGCCCTTTTATCTGCTAAGTTTTTCGGGAAGGCGGGCTGTTTTCTCAAACAGCTCGGAGCTGAAAACAGCAGACAGAAACACACAAGACCCTTCAGACTCTGGGCTCCACTCGAGGCCTACTCAGCGTCAGCTGTTTGCCGGATGGCAATCAGATGAAGAGCTCAGAGAATTACTCAGAAGAGGGGTAAGAAGACAGCCTGAACAATAGCTCGTGCGTTGGTTATAACCCTCCACTGTGAGCTGATAGAAAAGTGTCCCTGCTCTGAAAGGGACGAATGATTGTGCTGTGTTCACTCGCTGATCAGCACATGGGAGCTGGGTCTGTTTTCAAGCGATTTTCAGCTGCTCTCAACACACTGTAAGTTAAGTAAAATTGTTAATGTGGGAAAAGCCCATCAATTCTCTTGTCCTTGTCAAATGCAAGAAAGAAGAAAGACAAAGAGGTAAGATCCTGCACTCCCCGAATGTGTTGTATATTTAGGCAGAGCTCGGCTGTGTACACTTATGGAGGAGCTGCTGCTGTTCTATAGAGAAGAAAATGACTGGGTTGTGCTTTCTAACAATATGACAAGACAAAGGACAGACCTGAAAAACTGTGCTCGCTGCTCTCACACATGCTTACTCACTTATTCTTCCTCACCAGCTTTGGCCACAGCATGGTTTTAATGCAACAGTGGAATCGATAGGACTTAATTTAGCTATCATTGCAGAGTAATGTGTCATTTTTAATGGCGCTGGCACTAAATTAAATTCAAAGACACCTCAGTTAATGGTGGAAAAGAGAATGATATTTTTGCTGTGATTTGCTGCCCTTTGGATTTAATGTGCTTGGATGCTGAGATGTAGATAGAGACTTGCTAGCTTGGCTCTTAAAGAGGGAGAGAAAAAAAGGACTGCAACTCTTTATATGACTGAATAACAATAATTATTATAATAATAAAGCAGAGCACATTAGGACCAGTGCAGACACTCCCTTTTTTAATACCTGTAAGTCACTACTTGTTCATAAACTTGTCAGCAAAAACAAGACCGCAAATATCACAACAACAGCGTTTTAACTTTGAACACTACACAAGACGACAAAAGCAACAGCCTCTCCGCTCCATGAATAATTTAGAGGGCCTCTCTGAGCTATGGCGGGTGCATCATCAGACACCATGCAACACAAACACACACAACCATTTTGTCACAACCCCCATGGGTCTGATAAAGTTCAAACAAGTAGTAGGAGGGGGGGAAAAAAAGGAAGGGAGATCGTGTCACCAAAATCATATTCTTCAAACCTACACAATAAAGAAAAGTAAAGCAAGAAGCAAATGCCTCCAGCCCATGTGACTATTCCCTGAAGCTGGGAATAATTAGGAGTCAAACATGGTTCACTCCATGCTCTTCACTAATTGTGTTAAAGACCAGTGTTACCAGGAGGAGGAGGAGGATGCAAGCGAGCAAACACACATGTATGTGCCGGCAGAAAACGCACACACAAATGCGCACAATAGGACGAGATAGCAAGTAAGACACAAAAGAAGTGTGGTCTCTAGGGACAGCCTTTTGCTGGGCTTAGCAACTGGCGGCTGATAATACAAGTTGTAATTAATATAAAAGCAGGAGACAATATGGGAAGGAGAGGCTCGTAGTAAAGCTAGGCCTCAGGAGAGAGGCAGGATGCTGCTGTCTCTTTTGCTCCTATCCCCTGTTTCTCATTTACAAACACCTGCCTGGCACAATTTCACTTTCCGCATTGCACTCTGCCTACATCCCTAGGAATTTCAAATAAAATTGATTTAGCAGCATCATTGAATTTCACTCAAATTCCCCTGGAACCTGGAGCGAAGTGGGGAGAAATTTGTCTGTGTAGTCGCAGTTTAAGGTAGGTTGAGAATGGCTAGCATTCTGTGTGTGTGTGAGAGAGAGAGAGAGAGAGAGAGAGAGAGAGAGAGTGTGTGTGAGTTTGAGTGGTTGTAAAACTAGTGTGAGGAGCAGGTCCTGTGCTGAACATGTACAGAACAGCTGACACACCAGAAACACACAGGACCATAAATCATAAGGCAAGCTGACAATTTACGACATATTGCCGCTTGACATAAATAGAGAAGGGGGGGGGGCTCATGCATTTTTTTTAAATTTTAGGTTAAGATTGTAATTATAAGCAACTACTTTAAAACAGCGTAGGAGTATTTACTACTCCTGCAATTATCCAGAATATAGAGAGGTTTCATTTAGCAGCTAATAAATCAACACAGCATGTTTTACCAGACAGAAAGGATAAACTGATTGTATTTATGCCTGAAAACTTTCTCTGAGGCGTCACAGTTAAAAAGCCAAATTTGTCCCTAAAAAGAAGGCTTTTGTTGTTGTTTTTAAATGTGATTCATAGATTTGGCTCACACCGAAATGACATTTCCAAAGAAATTAAAAGGCATATAAATGTCAATATAAAACTGACAGCTCATTATGGGTTGTTTTGCTTTCCTTTATTTCTTGTAACTAATAAAACATGGGCCTATTAAATTAGCATGTTAATTTATGCCACTGCTATCATCAGATGCATTTCTTTTATTTTCGTCCAAGTGAAACATTCCGAGTTTCTCACGATCCCAAAAGTACTGGTTCATCACAGTCATTCACAGAGTTTAAGTGGGGTGTGAGAGATGCAACAAGTGATAGTGGCTTCTCATCAAGCCTCGTAGCAAACCTTATAATCAGTTAGACAATCCCATCATCACAAAACAAATCAGAGACAGTATTAGTTTTGACCCAAACAGTACAAAACTTAGTGCATGGATCAGCAGGCCAGCTCGGCCAGTGATGCACAGAAATCAAACAGAATGCTACCGAGTGTCTGTCTGCACTGCACAGCTTTTCGATGAACTCGTCCCCTTACTTTGTAGCACTATATCCAGCATAGCACTGCAAACATGCACCACAGAATAAGATCTCAATAGAAAACGGTTTGTTTCCCTTTCTCCCCTCGCCTGCCATGCACCGTCGAGATAAGCTACACCACAACTATGGGAACAAGTAACACTCCCTGAGGAAAGCTCTCCGAAACAAAGCACTGGCGGCCCATACAGCATGCAGAATTTCTAACTGTAAAAAAAAATAAAATATATTCATTCGTTTCAGTCTTGACGATATAATACACATAAAGGGAAGTGGGGGAAAAGCCTTATGCTAATATGCAAGATTGACTGAAGAAGCAGCACAATGGCAGAAGAACACACAAAGACTAATTCATTAGAACAGATAATACTCAGACACTGTTAATTGTATTTGTCTTCCTAATTGGATGGAGCACAGAAAGACAGAAAAAAAAGATAAATTTTATTCATTAATTAACAGACAAGAAAGCGTACGGTTGACAAGCTTTTTAAAACAGCTCTGTTTTTTTTTTCTTTATCACTCTTTTTTTGTGTAATCCAGCATCATTTCCCCCCCTCTTTTTCATTTAAATAGGAGTTGATGTGAGGAGGGGCGATGAGCTGGGAAGACTTGGGTGGGCTCACATGGCTGAGATAGTCACCGCCAAACGAGTAAGGGAAATCAACAGTGTCAGCGAGGCCTCATCCTGTTCTCACTATACCATAATCCAATCATTTCCACAGACAGTGCTGCATTCAAGTGTAAATAAAACTGCGCTTATTAAGGCTCCAGCATCAGGTACGAGAAGGGGAGAGGAGGAGGCTGAAAAAGGAAAGAGACATGCAAGAAAACAAGCTCTACACCCCCCTCCCTCCTCCTCCTTTTCAGTGAAGAGCCTCATCATCTCCAGAAAAACCAACTTTCTCCAAATGAGATGTAGCCCGGGGCTATATATTAAAAATGCATATCAAAGCAAAGGAAAATGGACGTGAGAGAGTCTAACTAAATAAATTAGCATATCTAACTATCAAGCTGACTTCCTCTCCTCAGTGAGACAAGGACAGAGATGAATAATAAAACAGAGCCAAAGACAAGTGAATAAATAAAAGAGAAAGTGAGAAATAAAGTAAAATAAACACATCCAGCAGCAAAGTTGAAATGTATATTTCTGAAACACTTTACAGTTATAGAAATTATGATCCCAACTGCAAATATAAAGTTCACAAAGTGCACATGTACCTTATTTATCCCTAAACTAAGATAATAATATGTATGTACTGTACTTCCATTATTAAAGATCAACGCTCACACATAAAAAGATAAAAGAAAAATATTTTATTTTAAAGTTCCACTATGGTGCCACAAAAGTGAAATAGGTCACTCCAAGACAAATAGCCCTCCATGCAACCTGCTTTGTGTATTATTTGCTTTATTTGGCACGTTTCATTTTTTTCTAATGATCCAAATATTTCTGACACGCGCAGTCCCTGACAGAGAGCACGGTGTCTGCAGCATCGGAAATTGGCTTGAGCATCAACCATCTGCCATGAAACTAAACAGGCCAGTTTATCTAATCTCTCCAGTATAAACAACAGCATGCCTCATTTCTGCACTTGTGTTTGGGAGGACCGCAAAAAAAAAGAAAAATGAAAAAAAAAAAAAAAAAGACCCAACATCTTCAGTCCAAAACTAAGGAAAATTCACCTGGAGCTGCGCGCTGCCTGCTCCTCCACACCTATCAGGACTAAAGCAAGACCCAACAGATGCAGCAGAGACTTTGTATAACACTTAAATCTACTTTAATTCCTAATAGGCTTGGCCCTGTGTTGCACTGATATTATTTGGTCACTTTGTTACACTCCTTTTTTTTTTATTTTACTCCCACCAAATATTTCACACCCATCTCTGCAGAGGAAGAGGCTGTGTTTATTACGCGATCCAAACTGCAGAATCGATCTTCACATTTAAAGCTACTGTACTTCAGGTGCATATAATTGAATTCGGCGTTATTGCAGCCTCCGGCCATAAAACGCGCGGGACCCACGAGAAGAAAAGCAACTGCATGCAGCAAAGAAACCACACGGCAATCAATACGGAACAATTAAACACATTAACATCAACAGCAGCAGTGGAAAAAAAGGAACTGGGGGGGCGCGGGGGGGGGGGGGGG
>JARVJO010000173.1:1845849-1862199 GCA_031762555.1 Cynodonichthys magdalenae | reverse complement strand
CCCCCCCCCCCCCCCCCCCCCCCCCCCCACGTCACCAGGCGAAAAGATCCCCTGCGTGTCGCATCCTAAAAGGTGCACCAAAGAGCTCCAGCCACTGAACTTCCCGACTCTTCTGTTTACTCTTTGCAGGACACCCCACTACCCCTCCACAGACACACATCTTGCCTTCTCTCCTGCCCCAGGGTTTGGGTTGCTCTCTCTCTCTCTCTCTCTCTCACACACACACACACATACACACGCACACAAGCCTGTTGCTAAAATAAAAAGCAAGGGGGGGTTACATTGTTGATTTAATTCCCTCAAAAAGATCACTGATATCAAACGAGCCTTCAAATCCTCTTAGTGACCTCAAAACACTCCTGGAGAAACAATCGGCGCTCAACCGCAGGAACAAATGAAATCGCCCCTAATCTTGTTTGTAACTTTGTTCTTCTTTGGCCCTCTTCAGGGTTTGAGATTATGCAAATGAGAAGGGCTAATGTATAGCGGGGGTTGAGATAAGACTGGATCAGAGGAGGGCTGCAGGAGAGGCCATGCACCTGTAAATCTGCAACACCTCCCTCACCCTCCCTTTTTAGAACAAAATAAACAATTTCTAGGCGTCATTTTTAATCCACGCAGCAGATATATTTTATTATTATTATTGTTTTAATCAAACGTATAAGAATAAATAGGTTAATCCCATTTAATAGCTCCACAAACTACATTAGAGTTTTTATAGACACATTTTCTGATATTACTCATTTGTTTATAGCCAAATAATTGTTACTTCTTCTCCCATAAAGCCCTCAGCTCCCTGCATGTGAACTCCCTTTGACCCCCCCACCCCGCGCGGACTGAAATGTGACTATAAGGTTTCAGAAAGTGGAGCGAGCTGCTCAAATACTTGTAAAACTTTCGCGACTAACTGTAAATTCTTCAGCTCCAAAGCCTCATTTTCCCCTCCACCGATTCTCAGAGTCTGGTGTCAGAGGGTTTGGGCAAAAGGAGGAGGAGGGATGACAGACACGGAGTGAAGGAGGCCAGCACAGAATGTCCTCCTCCTCCTCAGACAGGAGGAATGTGTGGCCCGATGGCGACACCTGGCGGCAGCAGCTGGGAGCCAAGAAACAGCTCGAAAGCTGCGGCGCAAAGAAAAGGCCTCCAAAATACAGCAAACATCCCTCCAAACCTCCTCATTAAAACTAAATTACATTTACAAACTTAGATATTTTAATCAAACAAATAAAAGTCAAATTAATATTTTAGTCAGAAACGTAACAATAAAGCGGATATCTAAAAACGCTACTTAATTATACTTCCTCGATTTGTTAATATGTTTAATTCGATTTTTATCATCTGAACATTTTTGCAACTGAAGCTATAAATTCCTTTTAATTTCTGACACCCTTGAAATTTTGAAAAAATATTAAAAAATTTGAAAAAGAAAACTAGTAAGACCGTTTGTATTTGGAAATAAAAGTTATATCTTTCAATCAAAAAGAAACAAAAAAACGAATGTAACTTAGAAATGATTTATATCTAAACTCGAATATTTATTTAAAGGAAAAAGCGCAGTGTTTGCTTTGTAAATTATAAATCACACGTGATCAGAATGTTTAAAAATGTAAATTATCTATTTATATACATAATGTTTTTATATTTTTTAGTGTCACTGCAAAAGATGAAAAAAATAAATTTAAAATAGAAATAGTGCAACATTTTGGTCAAATAAAAAATAGCAATGCAAGTAGTCCATAACTTGATTTGGGAACTAGTGCGTCCGATCATTATAATAATAATAATAATAATAGTAATAATAATTATAATAATAATAACAATAGTAGTCTGGAAAAAACGGGAGATCTACTTGTGTAATTTTTCCCTTGCTGCGTGTGTGTGTGTGTGTGCAGCTCTGCCCGCCTGCGACACACTCTCAGCAGGTCAGAACTGAGATTAGAGCCCGTCGTTAACGCCTCGAATCCGCCAAATGCGGATTTAATGAGCTTGTATTGGCTGTTTGTCCCAGAATACCTGGGGAGCACGTGTTAGGAACGCCACCGCCTGTATAATCCAACGTGTTTTCCTCCTGGGCCCACCAGCCTGCGAGCAGACATGATTCCTTTTCCTAAAAAAAAAATAAATAAACTTTCGTTTTGATTATTGTTTTTTTTTTCAGTTGGATCGAACGAGCCCATCCAAGCCCCCCTAGATGTAGCGGAGAGAAGTTGAAGTGGGGAGCGAGGAGTTAATAGCGGTGACCCTCTCGCTGTGCCACTGTCGCTCATCATTTATCAGGCTTAAGGGGCTTAAACAGGCAGCCCAGACCCACCTTTTATTACACATCAAACCCTCTCTGCCTTATCTACATTAGAAGAAACGCAACGCACCGTTGGCTGTTACGCGGATTTGGGAACAGAAAACATGGCCCAATAAAGCCCCCACCCCCCCGTACCACCCCCCATCCTCCGCTGATCAGAGGGGAAATATGTCTTTAGGCGCCGCAGAGACAAACCCAGGCGGGTTTTTAAGCCCTTATTAAAGTGTCTTAATTCCTCCCACCTATTTGAAACGAATTTAAAATCCATCCTGCTGTTGTTTGTCCGGCACGGAGAAATCTGAGTCACTTCTTAGAATAAAGTAACCCCCCCCCCCCCCCATCCCATGGAGGAGCGCGTCTGTCCAGATCTGAAATAACACATAAAAGTCAAATAAGAGGAAACAGTGCGGGGAAAAAAAGAAAAGCATTTTTTAATTACATGGTTCGCCTTTAAAATCTAATTTTAAACTTTTTGAATTTTTTCTATATTATTTTCCCAATCAAACTATTTTTCTTTTAATAAAAGCAACATTTTATTTTTCAGTAAAAAACTTCCACGCTGGGTTTTCTCCACAGCAGAGCTGCAGTGCGCGCAGCTGCGCTCACGTGCAGCGACGCAGTTTGATATTCTGCTCACACAGGGGAGCAAACACGGCTCTCCTCTCCAATAAACATCAGTTATAAGGGCCCACATCCGTCCAGCTCAAATACGGAATTCAACCACTAAGAGAAACAGCATATTTGTATTAGGAAAAATGCCTAAAAGGACAGTTTTGTACACCCCCCTGTTGCTTTCAGGTAAAACATCTCCATGCATCTAAAAGCATGTATCAAAATTGTTTATCAGGTTTTTTTGTCTTTTTATAGGCGGCCTGTTTCATGTGAATATTAAAGTTGGAAAAAAAAAATAATCTGAGTTCTCTCATTCATTTCTGTGCCCAAGCTCATTAGTAACAAGTCATTGAATCTTCTCTCCTTCTCTCTCACACACACACTCTCCCTCACACACACACTACTGCGATGGCGAGTTAATCAAATGACCCAACCGAAGAGACGAAAACCTATTAATTTGGATTATGTGCACCACGTCCTCTCCCATACATTCATCTCTGTTCCCTGTGTGACCTCATGTTTACTCCCTTCACAGCATGACAGAAAAAAAACCCTGAACAATCTGAAAACACATTCTCTAAGCAAAACAGCTCGTCTCTCTTACTCATGACTCTCCTTGTTTGTAGAAAACAATGCTGGCAAACAAATGCACATAGTTTTTGTTTGTTTTTGCCCCCCACCCTCCTCATCTTCTTTTTTTTTATCTTTTTCTTTTTTTCCTTGCTCCCATTTCCATCTTCCATCCGACATACCCCCCCACCCCTCTCCTTTCTTTCATTCCCTCCCTCCCCTCATCTCAGGTTCTGCAGGAGTTCACATGATCAAGCAAGGTACCCAGGTAATTACCTGGCATTGTCAAATAAAGCGACCACTGATTCAAATTAGGAGTGAAATATCAAAGAGCAGCGTTGCCTTTTGCAGCCAGCACTTATCCACACAGGAGACGGAGAGGAGATCTGAGAGCTCGGGGACCTGCAGGGAGGCAACAACAACACTCAGCCTTCCCTTTTTCCTGGATAAATATCACCAATGAGAGCAGCAGAGCCCCGACAAGACCCGGTTCACGCATTGTGTTTGTGTTACTGCCTATTCATTATTAACTTCTGTTCCCTTTTAAAGTGGCCAACTTTTTTTTTTCTTTTACAAGAGGGATTTCGCAACACTCCAGGACCTGTCTGAGTCCAACGTCAAAGGTTGAAATATATGGATGTGATTGTACTCATGACTGTGTTTTGCAGTCTTCCTGTTACAGCATTCATCCTGTTTCTGGATCAGATACAAAGAAGGGAATAAAGAAAATCCACTCACCAGGATTAGAACTGAGCCGTGCAATAATGCTTGGCCAAATTAGCCGCACAACCACATCATTTCTAATCTTTTGTCTTTGATATCCTTTTTTTGTTCCATCGCGTCACGAGATTCTTCACCACATGATCTAATAAACTAATTTTTTTTAATTGCATGAAAGACCACTGACACTTTGACACAATAAGTAGAGAGTGATCTTAAAGAACAATGTCACCACACCTATAAGTTCCTATAAAAAGGAAAAACAAAACAAAAAAAATCCCTTCATGTTCAAACCAGACAAGGTGCGTCCAGGGATTTCACCTCTCCTGTAATTTGACTTGCCACGTCTCAATGGAAGTGGAATTGGCTGGAGTGCGCAACAACAAATAAAATGCCTGCGCTGCTTTAGTGAATGTTTTTTCATGGTTGGAGGCAAAACAGGGTTTGCTGACAATATTTGAGCGTTTAATGCTATAAACACACAGACTTCCCTCCCTCTGGCATGTGAATGGCTCCCAGGGACACTTTGCATGTAAATATTCCTAGAGAGACAAGACGAGCTATTAATTATTAAGCACAGCATAGAAAAGGAATATTTCAACATTAACACATGAATCTTATTTTATTGTATTTTTTTTATAATTTTGCCAAACCTGAGGAGGAACACTTTGAGGTGAAATGAGTCATATTTCACAACATGTTTTTTAACAGTAAGGCTTAAAACATACGAGCTCAGTGCTGACTTCCAAGAAATAAAGAAGATTAATTATTAAACAGAACATGAGCGATATTTATGAATATGCATATTTAACTTGTGAGCCAAAAGGGTAGGTGAGTTGATGATCACTGCAGAGCACCAGAACAGTGATCTGACGAGTGAAAAATGGTAAACGGGTGTTCCTTTAGTTTAATGCTGTAGAAGTTTGAGCAGTTCTTGTTCAACTTAAAGCACACATTCCTCCAGTTTCTTTATCCCTCGAAATAGCCTTGCAGCCTTTTGGGTCGTGACAGATTGTCACACTGTGATGGAGTTTGAGTGGAGCTACCAGCAAAAAGTGGTTAGCAGTCCATACCTGAGCGTCACACTGCAGACATTTGACAACTAAGGACAGCTGCTGCTCCAAGACCATAAAACTGAATAAGAAAGAAAAGAAAAAGATATAAAAAGGGGTCTTTTATAGGCTCTGGGTAAGCTCTTCATTTATTTTGATGCATAAGGCAATATTCCTTTCATCTCACTGTGAGGACTCAATTTCTGTTGCAGATATGAAATGAATGGCTTTTCAGTAATGAGAGCGAGAAAGAATCAACCTCGATACAATCAGGTCTTTGAGAGTTCATGTCCTATTGTGCCTCTGACAGAAATTAAACAGTCATACTTGTGTTGACATGACTTATAATCTAAATTGACACAATTCCGGCGTCCCGTGTCATTCAGTTCATTTGTGTCCTGAAAGAAAAAAAGAAAAAGAAAGGAAAAAAACTCATATGAGTGAAACAGAATTAACACTTTCCCTTGCTGATTTGGTCTTTTTAAAACCCTCATTATAGACAAAAAGGATTGTATATATTATCAAATCCCTTTGTGGAATATGAAAGAAATGCTTCCAATCCTCATCGAGTTGTAATAATCTAATCAATTAGCACGAATGAACTAATCGTCCAATCTCTCACTCGCTAATTAACCCTGGAAATATGTGGGACAAACTATAGTGCTCCATTTTTTATTTATTTATTTTTAAAGAGGATGCACAAATGGAGCTCTTTGCTTTAGTGAACGTGCTCCGGTTTCTTCAGCGGGTTTAGTTTCTTAATATGTATGAGCCAGATCAAAGAGAGGAGATAGAAGTGGGGCCTGTACAACAAAAAAAAAAGGGGAACACATTTAAGATCCTGAGGATGCAAATGCACCGGCTCTTGTTGAATGCTGGTGTTTGCATAACATCAGTTGACACAGTCTACGAGAGCTGTTCTGTGCCACTTGTGTACCGACTACAAAACACATCGTCCTCTGGGATATTTTATTTTAAGAGGCACACTTAGAGCTCGCTGAATTTGAATGCGAGCGGTAACGCACCTCTTATTTCCAAATTGCAGCGGGCTAAATGTGTCTGAAAGGGGCATAAATGTAAAGCAGGCTACGTGTTATTTTCCAGGCTGATCATTATCACACAGTCATGTGGATGTCAGCCTGGATACAATGTGTGTTTGTCGTGCTGCACTTTTATAATTTTTTGTTCTTTGCCCAGACTAAAGGCTGTCAACACTATGGATGCTGTTATGTTTATTATTACAGAGCACAAGTTCTCACAGACAATAATCAAATAGTGAATGAGACACTCCAGGGAAACTAAATGTACACTCGTGTTTCCAGGGAGTTGCCTTTGGCTAGCCCAAAGTCTAAACCCCAAACACAATAAATCTTCAGTATTATACAATGAAGCACCCCTTGAGTATTACGTTTATGGCTTCTTTTAATCCAGATACATATCTGTTATTCTATATAAAATTTAAACTTTTAGAAAAAATAAAATAAAATTCACCCATACTTGGTGCTTTTTTGTTTTCCCGAGCACACAATTTACAATCGGCCCAAAAATGTCAAAATAACTTTTCGTTTTTCTCCTCACCGGTCCTTTGTTCTGCACTGTTGTCAAATTTGAAATTGAATCCTGTTTTCACCTGACTCCATCTGGAGAAAAGATATCCTACATTCTCCTTTAATATTCACTAGTGGTTAATTATTAAAGGTATGTATTTGAATTATAAATATACTAGTTATACAGAAGTAGGCAAAGCAGGCATATAGCCTGAGGCTAAATTCCTCCATTACCCATTATTTTCCAGTCTGCCGTCTCCATATGCCTGCCTCCTTTTCCTATGTCATCTCCAAAAACACCAAGGCATTCCTTTGTACTTACCTACCCCTCCCCACTTTGGCCACCCCCAAAAAAATCCTCCCCTCCATCCATAAGTGGGTTGCTTCCTTGAAGTAGGATGTCACACTTGTCTTAAATATAATGAATCACTATCTTCAAGGCATCCCTGGATCCCAAACACTCCCCACCGAAACCTGCCTGGTCCTCCCCCGATCCGAGCCTTCCTACATGTCACAAATCATCCGTTGTGGAGGGCTCTCCACTAAATCATTAACATTGTCAGAAACGACTGGGCCAAGGAGTGGGAAGGGGCCCAGAGATGCAGCGGAGACATAGTACGCACGAGAGATGGGAATATAGAATGGTAAACAAAGACGCAGCCTCACACCCTGTCTTTCCCCTTTGCCTCGTCTTTGTTTTTTTTTGTTTTTTTTTATTCCACTTCTTCCCTGGGATTTCTGAACAAGAGAGAAGTACAGTATGAGGGGAAAAAAGTAGAGAAACTGTCAAAGAACTCATGTGAAATCTTTAGTCTCCACTTTCCAAACTATCATAGAGTTTTCCCAGGAGTTTTTCCCTTAAAGCTCTTTGTTGTAAACATCGTAAGGAAAGTGCCATAATCAGATTAAGTCTCTGAACTGTTTTGCAATTTAAATACCACATGTTTAATACTCCCAGACTGAAACAAAAATATGACCTAACTGATGGCTCTATTGTCACAAAACCATAATCCTTCTGTCACACAGCATCATAACCTGAACCGTATGTCAAATACGAACTCGTTTTTCGATACATCTTATCAGCCAACTTCCACTTCATGCTTACCTAATGTACACTTCTTCCTATGCTATCATCCATCAAATGGATTACTAATTTTTCTTCAATTTCCGTGGCCCTCTGACGAATCTAAAGGATGATTGATAACAGTTGAAGGAAAAGCACAGCGGTACTGTTTTTAACCTTGCTCAAGTCATTAATCTGCTTTATACCCATGAAGGTAGTAAAGGAGACAATGAATTAGTCATTAAAACGCAGGTCAGTTTATTAGAATTCCTGATTGAACTGTAAAATGACTTCTCCTGAGATGCCTCGGTAAAAGGAGGGAATCTGCAAATCCAGAGAGGAAAAAAAAGGAGCTGAGGGAAGCGAGAAGAGGAGTAATTGCATGAATGCATTTCTGTATGAAGAAAATGGCAGCTGGATGTATCATAGCCTCTGCAGACCTGAGAGAAACACAGTATCACAGTTTCTGTGTAGAATTAAGCATGACTAATACTAATATTACCTAAAATAAACAAATACAAGTATTTTTACCTTAAAAGTTCTCAAATAAACACGAGTTGATCTATTTGGCTAAAATTGTTTTTTGTCTCTTCTGTATGACTGTTGGTTTATATTTGTCACTATTGATAAGGAAAAGAAGGTCATAGAGACTCAAAAAGATGATGTAAGATAAAACAAAAGCAAATTACAGCAGTGTGAAGACCTCAAAATAGATGAGGAAAATCTAAAATATTTTGCATGAGCTAAATTTTGCCGTTGTGTTTACTTCATTACTTCATGTGTGAAAAAATGCCTAAAAATGTAAAATAAATAAATAACAATAACTAGAAAATGTTGGAAAAAAATTAATAAGGATTCCACAACTGCTACTTTTCAACATTCTTACATCATTATAATAAAATGATAATAATAAAAAATGTCTAAATAAATTTAATATATGAACTGTATAAGAAGTGTAAAGAGATACAAGATTAAAATAAATGTTAAAAATTAAAGCCGGCCCCTCATTATGGTCACTATGGAAACCATATACCTGTGTCTGTCACTCTCTGACTGCGAAGTTAATGAGAAGTGTACAGAAACGCAAACTGGAAAACTGATGGTTACACAGGAATTTTTGTGTTTTTATATTTTCACAGTGTTTTTTGTTAGATGACTAGACAAGTTTGAAAGACTCCTTACTTCCAGTTTTGATGATTAAACTTTAAATTTAAATATCTGGAAGCTTGGGAGAGCACTCCTTGAATTCTGGGGAAAATTGAGAGGAAATCTAAAGTCCTAGAAGTGAGAGACATACCCTACAATTTGAATTTGTGAAAAGGATTTGTTTGCATTAGTTCAGAAATGTTTGTTATGTGACATCATCAATTGAACATTTCATAGACAAATCTGTAAAAAACATGTTGGTGATTGTCTAAAAACCACATAAGACATCAAAATGTCAGTTTAGACATGCAAAGTCCAACTTTTTGTGAAATGTTTAAACTTTGAATGTTTCTACTGCAGTGTATGTCTGAGCTATAAAGCTCTAAAGAGGACTGAGTTTTCCGATCTGTTTCTCCAAATTTAAATAGTCTTTTACTGCTTTTTAAAAACTTTTTAGCAGTTTTTATTTTTCCAAACTCTATGTTGCATAGCATACCACTACCAGAAGTCATAGTACACAATTTTGACTTGAGCCACACATTCTGAAGTATAATTTGCTTGTTTTTTTTAAAAGCTATGCAATGAGATACCAGTCAATTTAATTATTAAGGCCAATTCAATGCCTTTGTATTTGTACCCTTAATGATACATAGAAGAAGATGCCAAAGAGAGGCATTATTATATATAATCTAAATTTCCAGAAAATGACTACATCAAAGCAAGATTTGTTCATTTTTTCGGTGTAAAAGACTTTTCATATATATATTTTTTGTTTGTTTGTTTTGGAGTCTTCACTTTTAATCGCTTCTTTCCTCATACTTCTAAGCACCCATAATGTGACACTTGAGATATGCATTCCCAGCCATGTAAACATCTTGCTCCATTAAATGGCCATTTTTTCCGCCTGTGTAAACTCGGTTTCCATGGCAGCAAACACAATCCTGTTTATTTATGTAAACAAGCATGTTTGTGAATGGGCTATGGAGATCAATATAAACAGCCAGTTCTAAATGAGTCGAATGAGGTTCTTGCTGTTGTAAAATATTCTGGTATCATCATCCATCACTCGTGGATGGGTTTTAAATTCCATAGGCAGGGTTTATTTTCTGCTTAGCTTGAACTGTGAGGCTGCTGGATTGTTTTGGGACCAGTCGCTGCCCAGAGGCTTTTCTCTTTTTTTCTTCTTTTAAGACCTGATTGCATGCTAACCAGGAAGGCCACTTATCACTGTGGTGGACTTCAGAGGAGGTGGAGGGGCTCTCCTCTGGATGTTTTGTCTGAAATAAAATATGCGACCTGCACTAGTTGAAGGAATGTCTGAAACAGCCACACCAGGTGCTTTCAGCCTCGTCTTGTTTACAGTCGTGTCTACAAACTGTCATCCCAGTCTGTCTCATTCACTAACTAAATGGAATTTTCATTTCCTGGTTTGTAAATGAGCCTCTCCCCCCTGCTTTTGTTTGATATTTATTTATTCAGTTTATGTGACAGGAGCAATGCACATTAATCAACATCTCAGCTTTCACATCACAGTAATATGTGTCAGACCCTCTCTCCTCCCTCCCTCCTCCTCTCAGTCATGCTCCCCTCTCTTTCCCTCGCAGCACTGCAGTAGCCTCCAAGTAACTCCAATCAGCAAATCAGCACTGTAACTCTAATGAGCAAAATTGCTTATGAGGGGAATCTGTTTCCGATGGTAGGGCTCGATGATGAATGTACTCTGACAACACGTCTTTCCTCAAGGAACTTTGCTGTGGCAGATTTGTGACGCCGATTCCTCAAAGATGGCTTGCTGAGAGAGAGAGAGAGAGAGAGAGAGAGAGAGAGAGAGAGAGAGAGAGAGAGAGAGAAATAAACAAGAAATGCATCTGAGGATGTGCAGAGGAAATCAGAACAGACCAGCACTAACACTAGGAACCTACCCGATAACAAACCTGGTTAACAAACACTCTTATCAAGGATTACAGTCACTTGTGTCTTTTAAACCACAGGTCAAAGGAAAGAGAGGAGAGATGTAAAGCCAAATGTCATAAAACCTCCAAGATTAGCTGCAAAGAAAAAACAGATTTGATGTATTGGTATTTGTTTAAATCGATGATTGAAGTTTAAGTTCATACTTTTTTCTTCGCTTCTTTGAACAGATAAAACGCTGCATGATCTTTATTTACTTAGTTACTGATTTGCAGTATTTTTTATTATGATTATCATCTTTAATTTCTACTTTTGGATGTTTTGTGTATTTTATTTTTGTTGTTCTTTGGTGCGTTGTTTTTTCCTTAAATCCTTTGTGCTACAAGGCCTCTTTAATCCGTTTGAAATAAATAAATGAATGATTCATTGACACGTCATGAAACTTTGTCAATTTGTGGAAAAACAAGCTTGTTTTACTCTCTTTGATGGCTTATTCATATGTTGTGACACCCCTTATAACTTTAGGGGTCAACAGATATTTAGCTTTTAAAGCCATCAGATCCCATTTTGATGAGATTCACCAGAACTGCTCCAGCTCACATAACGTACGATTAACTAGTTCCAAAGAATCAATTGCCAATATGTGTCAAATAGTACATACCACACTGAGTCACAAGGTTCATTATCCAGTAGGTCAACGTTGAACAACAATGCTACAAAAATTTGCACAATGTTACAGAAGTGATGATAATGCTGAGCCTCCTTTGTGTACTGTACCTTGGGAAGTTTAAATCTTATTTTCAAGATGTCTTTCGATATGTAACATTTCAAAAATAGTATGCTTTTTATTGTTGGTTGTGTTTTTTTTTTTGTCTTTAGATCAGAGGCACTGTAAAAGCCAGGGGGGCAATGACCACCACATAAGTGTGCTGACTTCCCCCACTTATCCTCCTGCTTTTGCTAGGGTTAGGGTTAGTAACTTTAGAAATAACGTTTTCTGAGAATCTTCTTCCAACATCTGAAGGTTTTAGATTCGTTTCCTGCAGAACCTGATCTCTAGGTGTGGATTTTTAATTTCTCTAATTATTTGGGATTAGTAGAACATCATAATCATTGTTTTAGAAAAAAAAAAGAATCATTTTACTAAAATTATAGAAAAAAGCTAGTCTCTAAGAATAAGAATTACTGGTCTGAGGTGAACAAAATAAAATATTTTGATCCAGAAAACCAGTGTTCTCATATCAGAATACAGGACAGGAGCACATTTTTTATAAATATAAATTTAAAAACAAAGAGGGTTCCTGTGAATTGCACCTGTGCTGTAAGCAATTAGTAATATCAACACTAAAATAATAATAGAAAAATAAAATAGATGGCCTCGTTGTCGGGACTGACGGAAGTCACCCTCAGGCCGCATTTAGCCTACAGACCTTGTGTTTGACATGTGGCCTACAGTATATTTTACAACAGAATAAAAAAAAAACAGAGAATATAATTTTGTTAGGACTTTTGTTTTCGCCACCATAAGGTTGTCAGTGATCCATCTTTGAGGACTTATTGGAGGTGACTTATGTTTTAGAAACCAATCATTTGATCTTACATGTCACTAAAGATTTGAAGACTGAGGTTATATACGTTTGTTCCCATTCTGTCAAACTTTTTGCTTTACTTTTTTTTTTTTTGCTTTACATAAAAGCAAGAATCTAGATCAAACTGAGCCTTAAACCAAGTTAAAGTGATTAATTTTATTGTACTTACCTTTATTTAACTGTGCAAATCCCATTGAGATCACAGATATCTTTGGCAAGGGAGTCCTGCTGGAAGGAAATCTAACAAGCACATTTTTGTTTCTGTGGGAGGAAACTGGAGTACCCAGAGGAAACCCACGCAAGCACAAAGAGAACATGAAACCCCCACAGAAACACCCCAGGTTCAAATTGGGGTTCAAACACATGACTTCTCGCTGTGAGGCATCAGTGCTAACCACTGATCCATAGTGCAAGTACCGCAGTAGAATGTCTTATTTTGCCAGTTTTGTTTCTGAAAACCTGAAATTCTGAATCTACATGAAAATAAACACAAGCTGTACTATTTATTAAACTCCTACACCTGAGAGATTGCTAGAAACATTGAGCAGAAAACCTGCTTTTATTGAGACTAAACCAGATGTTTTATTTTAAGCCACATCTCATCTGCAAAATCTACTCATGTTGTAGCTGTGGGGTGAATTTAGATTAACAAGAAACTGCTCATCTTCACACTTTACACTTCAGGAGAATTTCTTTTATCAACCATACCCACATTTTATAAATTACATTACACAGGCTTTGAAACGCTTATTCTTGGTTTATAGGGTTCTAATGTAACATGCATCATTATGAAAGAATTTCTACCTAACGACCCAACTAACCCGAGAACTCTTTCCCTCATTCCAAGCTCACAGATGAGCTGAGACCCCACTGAGCCAATGAGCTTCAACAAAACTGGCTTGATTGCCAGGGATTTAGCGTCAATGATCCTAGAATAACAAGGAGCATATTGTACCATCAGCAGAGGGCTGCACAGCCGGGCCTGTTCCAGGTTAACAGGCTCTCTGATGCCTGCGATCAATGATGGAGGTAATGATCTCATGATACAGCAATACAGCTGAATAGGTAGCCATATGGGTGGAGAGGAATAAAGAGAGGGAAAAAAACAGTGGAGCAGAAAGGCTGAACATCTTTATTCATTTAAATATTACATAAAGGTTTGTTTCATTTAGAAATATTTGGAGTATCACCTCCATCCCCACCTCCACCCCACACACCCCCACACAAAAAAAGAAAGAAACTAATTAAACTGTAAATAATGAAAACACAAAGGACTCATGAGCCACTGAAAACAAACTGCTTATCATAAATGTGACTTGGCATTGTATGTTGTCTTTTGTATCTGGTGTCTCTGCTTGCAAGCATGTCACTGTCACAGTGAGACCACTCAAGTCGAACACATTTATCTTTTGAAAAGAGTTCAATTCTGTTCAAAAAAATAAATAAATAAATTTAAAAAAGCAATGAGTGGTTCGACTCTCCCAGTAGGATTTTCTTCAAGGCCAAAAAAATCAACTTTACAGTATTTCCAGCGTTAACTTTGATCACAGGACATCTGTCACAAGGAGTGTTTTGTGATTTGACTCAGACTTTGATGGTGCATCACACTGAAGCAGAAAGGCTATTGGCAGCTTCAGGAAAGTTGTGTGCCCACCATAGGTGCTACACAGAGCTATTGTGTAGCACCTAGCAAAAGTGGGCACACAACTTTCCTACTTTCCTTTGAATTGTTAATGCCTTGTGTGTGTGCTTTACGCTGTGTCATCATCAATTTTTTTTTAAAATAAACACATATGCGTATTGTGAAAACAGCCCTGTCAAGCGTTAGCCCCAGCAAAATGCTAACCCAGCTCACTACTGGGCCCAAGTTCACGGCATAATGCTAACTAATGAAATATTCCATTCTTCAAAGTACCGGTTTCAATAATTATGATTACCAGCAAACAAGGCTGTGGTTGCTTGTTCTAGTTTATTTCTATTACAGTGGTACAATGTTGTATGTATAGTATGGCTCTGCACTTATGTACAAGTGAATGTAGTCACTTCATTCACTTAACTGAAAGCACCAACACAGTAATGTAGAAATACTTAGTTTACATGAAACAATGTACTACAATAGTTCTCTATAATCCAAGTGAAACTATGCGACTATTAACTGCTAAAAACTTGTTTATGAAATTATGATATCATTAAATCGTAATTATGGAGGCACCAGCATGTACAGTAAAGTGCATTTTAATGTCTTAGCTTCTGCAGTGAAGCAACTTTATGCTACTATTTAGCATATTTGATATTTAGGTTCATCAGATTGGATCAAGAACTCATTAGTGGTTGGACATAGATGGACGATACATCCATCCAGTATCTTTTACTTGCTTCCTCCATTTTTGGGTCGCTGGTGAGCATGACCAGCAATTACTGTGTGTGAGGCAGGGGGACACCCTGAACAGGTCACAAGTCCATCACAGGGCCACAGAGAGACAAACGAGACAAACTGTTCACACGCTCACTCACACATAGGAACAATTTACAGTTATCACGTTATTAGCTTAATATGCATATTTTTGGGGGAAAATAAACATTCCAGAGAGAATATGCACATTCCACCCAGTCTCAGGGCAGGATTTGATTTGGCAACCTTCCTTCTGAGCAACACCTTAACAAACTGTACCAACCTTTCGCCCAGGGAGATGCGTGCTTTTACTTGTGTTTGTGTGTGTGTGTGTATATGTTCAATTGTCCTTACTGTCAGCAAAATGTATCATGAACCAAGTGTTATTATGTCTAGGTATAAATTAAAGTAAAGATCAAATCCTAAAGTTGATTTGGACACTCTATGGTAAAATGTACTTGTTTTCATCAATACTTCTCATGTGTATAAAGTCTGCCAAATGGTTGTATTCACGTCTATGTGGTTCATAATTTTTCTAAATGGTACTTATTGGTAAATGCTAGATTTATGTGGATGCACAACAACAAGGCAACATTATTAGTGCTTTACATATCTGCTTGTCTTCGACCACCACCCCATGATCTGAGGCCCTGTCGTCAGATGCCTCAGGAGTTCGGATAATGTTCCTTGGCTGGCAGAAGACAGGTTGATCGCTGTCAGGGAAGCAAAATGGATGATGGGATTTCTATGGGGCACCTCTAAGGCACATTAGGGACCTCTGGATCCCAATCCCCAAACATGGGATGAAGAATCATTTTGTCACAAAGGCACTGGGTCGCCCATCACTGTCTAATGCATCATGCCTTGATTAATCGTAGGGATGGATCAACATTATGTCCTATTCAGGGTGATGGTTAATTGCCTCCGCTATCCAGATCATCCATTGCTCTAATGATCGTGTGTCTGCTCCTCTGGACACATGCTTAGTCTGGCGGACTGTAGCTTAGCAGGACAGGACCCTCTTAAACATCATTGTCGAATGAGAGCTTGCCCTCTTCAGACACCTCTACCTCCCCCATACTGAGAGTATGTGGATAAATGGAGGTGGCTTCATCACCCGTGAGCCCCGTGTTTATATTCACAGCAGAATGTCTGCAAGTGGTAATGTATGTAGATTTCATTTCTGATGAGTGATTATTTGACTGCTCATTTTGCCTGAGATTTATGGCACCCTCTCTATCTTCTGACTGCAGTGCCACTCTTATCTTTAATAAAAGAGATGAGGACATTAATCAGGTTTTGTTGGCGGCCCTTACTAAGACATTAAATGTATTGTATGGCGTACGTAAACACGCTTCACATCCTTGCCCCTCACAGCAGAGAGAGAGAGAGAGAGAGAGAGAGAGAGAGAGAGAGAGAGAGAGAGAGAGAGAGAGAGAGAGAGAGAGA
>JARVJO010000173.1:1823326-1845749 GCA_031762555.1 Cynodonichthys magdalenae | reverse complement strand
AGAGAGAGAGAGAGAGAGAGAGAGAGAGAGAAGGAAGGTGAGAGACAGGAACAGGCAAGCAAGAAGGGAAAAAAACCCTCATTATATTTATCATAATTCCACATCTGCTGTTTTTGAAGCAATGTACCATGAGCCTATAAAGTGTATTACAACTGGGCATAAATTCAACTGATTTGTGGCTGGAGTAGCTAATTCCTTGAGTACAATTTAGAAAAACAAGCACTGAGCCCTGAAATTGCATTTCCATAAAGGCTTTAAATTACTGGGTACAGAATCAAGAAGTTGCCTGATGTGCTGTGCACGGTGGCCATGTTATTGAGGGAAGCAGCTCTCCCCGGACAGAGACAATAAAACCTGAGATGAGTGAGCCATACACTCAAACAAAATAAAGGAAGACACTGGAAACACGAGGAGAAGTGTCTTTACTCATCTCATTGCAGCCCCATTTTTAAAAAAATGAGGACGCGTGTGAATGAACACGGATAGTTTTCTTCTAGCATAATATTTATCTAATATTTATCATGGGAATGAGTTAAAGCACAGAAAATTCAGAAAGAGGGGGAGAATATTATTACAACGCAGTGAGCAAAAGGTGTGCAAAATGCAAATTCTTGCAGGGAGAAACATGTAGTTTCCATACTATATTTCCCACTGCCAAAAAGCCAGTGTAGATTAGTTTTGCCCATGTCTGTATGTTTTGTGATTATACTGTATGTGTGTCTGTCTGTTAGCAAAATATCTCATGAACCACTTGATTAATTTTCATGAAACTTTCAGAAAGTAATCATTGTCTACGAATGATTTACTTTTGTAGTCCTTTAATTTCACAATGGATGCCACATAGGCTATATAACACTGCAGGTCTCAATGATCAATTTGATATTGTCCTGGACTGACATTACTATCGTGTGGATTCTCAGTCATCCAGGACATGGAAAATTAAAAGAAAACAGACAAAGCAACTAAGACTTCTGTTTCATAGCTGAAACCGTGTGGAGTCACAAGATTTCAGCTGCACAAGGTTGGTGTAAATATTCTAAATACTTGACTGATCTGCTCACTCCAACCTCACTGAGGTTAAAGTCGGGAGGAGTGCAACACGAGTGGTCAGACTGAGATCGCTTTAAAAAACATCAGATGTATTCAATTTAGTACCACATACTGAAAAGGCCTAGGTTTAATTGGAAAAAAAAGGGATTTGTCTCTTTCAGACTGTCGTGAAAAATTCTGAAATGTTCGCATCAGGATACGCGACCTATTTGCCTGCATTGTGAATGTAGCCTAAAAGCCTCCGCATACTCCAACCGAAGCCGAACAGCAGACGCGAGGTCACGTGGTTGTTTGGCATTCGTTTTCGCACACACCTTCCATAGCTCCTGAGACACACCGTGCTGAGCTCCTGGGTAACCCCTCCCGCTGTGATGTATGTCACCGCATGGGTTTTCTTCCAGCTGAAGTCTACAATGCGGGAAAAAACAATCTGAGCCCTGTCACCCAACATTTTTTTGTCCACAAATCTGTCCTGGTTAAAGCTCCACAGTTTTTATCAGACATATTCCTCCGTGCACAACGTCTGTTTTGTCTCTATTCATGAGTTTCTGGCCATTTGACTGTCTTTGTAAATGTCTGCTTCCTGGTAGCCTACAACAGTCGGCTTCTGGAAGCGAGTCATTTTTTTTTTTAAGTGTGTTGAAGAAAACGTCTGAGCGCTTTCAGCATGAACAAACACTCCCACGAACTTCTGACCAATCACACAATAAGTTCTTATGTGGAGGGGGGTAAAAAGTTCAGCCGGCTGGTTCTGACAAAAGGGGTGGCAGAGACAACGCTGAGAACACAGTGACGTAATTTTTGTTATGAACTGCGACAACCCGAGCCGATTTCTGCAGATCGGAAGCAGTATGAAGTATGCTTGACTGACAATTCAAATTGATATAACTCAGTCAGTTTTTCAAATATCAAGCAAAAATTTGATGTGGTAGTAGCTGGGAGTCATTCACAATACATATTTTGAGCTGTGACTTCATGCAATATTGCATGACGTTGAACATGTTTGATCCAAATGGCTAGAAAATGAACCTAAACTCTGGAGTGAAAGGCATTTCTTCAAGGACTGCTGGGTCTTATTTTTATATATATTAATCAGACATTTATCATTTTCACTTTGGCTGATTGTATAACTTAGTATCTACACAGGTTGGTAAAAATCCAGGACCCATTCTGTTATCATGAAAACTCTTTGTGTCACATTGACTCACACTGTATTAATATTTCATGTCATTCTTCCATATCTTCTCATGAACTCCAATACCATCACCTCCTCCATCCACCTACGTTGTCTCGTGCCTCCTCACTCTCTTCCTTCCTCTATCTAGAGTCATTTGGGATGGGCATGAACAAGATTTTCATATCAGGTAAATGAATATCTTTATCACAGAGGCAGGGGCCGGGATGCTCGGGGAGCTGGAGAGAATAATCACACAGTGCAAACAGTCTGGAAGGAAACAGAGAGGCACTCAATAATAACGCACTGGGTACTTCTAAATAACCTCCTTATACTGCGATGGATGCTGTGGGATCAATGATGTTGCTGTGCCCTACCTCTGACCTGAGATATCTGACAGCCAGCAGGAAATAAATTGAAAAAATCTGCACCAAGATCATTTTGAACCCATAAACCAGGGGTCTGCAACCATTACAATCAGACAATACTGCTCTTTTTACCCTGAATAAAACTTGCCCAGAACCATAAAACCATCCTGAAGATTGACATAAAAATATCATTTCAATATCAATAAATAATTTGAATATTTTTAATCGATATTGAATTGTATCTAAATATATTAGATATTCAAGCTAGTGTTTTTGTCCATGTAGTTTTTGGTGTCTTTGGCAAGCAGTTTGCTCCTTTTAGCATTTAGCTTGATTTTTTGCTTCTAGCTAGTGCCATCTTGGCTTTTAGTTAATGTTCTACTTATTTTAGATTTAACAACTTCGTTTCAGATTCTTTAGCAGATTGCAACAATCATTCAAAACTCAAACTTCACATTAAATTTTAATAGACAATGCAGTTTATTATTATTTATGTTATTTATTGTTGTCAGAATGTCTTGCCATATTTTTGCAGAACTCCTGACTCCAATAATTAATAACAAAGTAATGTGTTTGAAACTACAATTTTTTCCCCTCAGTAACCTGCTGTAAACATGTTTCATTTTTAGTGAATTTCAATAAAAAGAACACACTGTATGGCTGCCTGTGAAATAAGGATGAGGTACATTGTCTAACAAACTGTTAATTGAGATGATTTTTATCTTCCTAATAGTATTATTCTGTTACAGGAACTTGATTGTTTACACAAGGGAACTTTAAAGATTAGCATTTGGGTGTAAACATAAAAAAATAAATCACGTTCTATTTGTTTAACGCGCCAAAGAGATGCTGCAAATGTCCCAAAGCTGCAGGTTATGGAACCCTGACCTAAGCAAACATAACTTCATATAATTTCGAGTATTTTTAATTCGAAGTGTCTCAGCTGCTTTTCACAGATCTTCAGGAGATAAATCCTACTGACACCAGTTTTTTCAGCGTCACCACAAAGCTGCCATTTTTTTATGCAAAGTGCCTCAACGACTATTGCATCAACTGCAAATTAATTTCATGCAGACATTCATGGTTCCCCAGGGACACCTAATGTTCAGCACTGTGACTAAGAGTAGCATCACAGGGCTACTTGCAGAGCTGCAGAGTCCTGTCTCGTCTCAGGCTTGCCTTCATGAGCTGTAATTAAATTATGTATGACTTATAACATATTTTTCACATTTGTTGTGACTCTGCAGTATTACATGTAAATACAGTATATACTGTAAATTAGTAAACAAATTGTGAGACTTAAAGTGTAATATAAATAATGAGGATGTCCTAAAAATTACTGATACTAAATTAATAGTAAATGCACCGGGTGCTTGAAGGAATGTATTTTGCCCACCATCTTTCATGCCTGAGTTTTAGAATAATATATTTGATGAATAACAGAGTTGTCACCATTTTAGTTAAACTTTTATACTATAATGTGCTCTCTCATGCTCATGCAGAATTGTGAGAAAGAGATGTGTTCAGATCATATGTAATTGTGTGAGTAAATTTCAGCTACTTACATCAAATTTAAGCTCAATATATATTAAACTGAGAGTTATACTCATTTGTAGGTATAACTAGGGCAACCATTTTGAATTGGACAAAATCATTTGTAGAAATGTATCCAATGATTGCCTCCTGAAAGTTTCAATAAAATCCATTCAGTAGTTTAAGAGCTAATTTGCTAACAGACAAACAAGGTAGACTCCAATAATTAATTGCAAAGTTTTACATAAAGATGTGCGGTGAGCATTTTGTGTTGTGGCTGACTCTCAGCTGCAACTACAGAAACTTTTGGCACTATGTGCAAAATTAACTTAAATCTATTTATTTTTTTTATTTGTTTGTGTGTTTTCGAAGGTCATTCTTAAATTGGGTTTGCTTTAAAAGTTAATCAATTGTAGAGGTATATATCATTATTACACAACTCTGAACATTTTAATGAAATTAATCCAGTGATTCCTGACATTTCTTTTTGTTAACAGTGGGACAGGGTTAAAGGCAAAGTTTGAAATAATAATCTGTTGTAGTGTTTAGAACATGTTTCAGAGATCAGTCTTAGCTACTACCACAAATTGAATAAGTGTGTGTCTTTTTTAAGCTTATTTGGCCTTTGCAGTTATCTTGAATCTGGTAGACACAAAAAGTTAAGCATATGTCAAATGGTTAGTTTCAAGAGCTTTAGTTAAAATTCATTGTGTTTCATGATCTATTTTGCTAATAAACAGTTTATAAATTGTGTGGAATATTTGCAAGCCTCTCATAGACTGTTAGACGATTCGGAAATTGTCCACAATTCATCTTTTTCTGATCCAGAGAGCAGAATAAAGAGCAGCTCTTTATTGCATTGCCCAATAATGGTTGATTTAATGGCTGTAAAATGTGTTCATTAGAAGCTTACAGTTAAGAAATATTGAAAGTATACCTAAAAGTGTCACTTTTATAGTGAGTGAACAGGAATAATATAATCTAAAAAGGGTGCGATTTTGCTCAAGTCCTCCAGCATTAGCATGGAGCTCATAAAGGGATGTATTTTAATATGATGCTTTCAGTCAGTTTAATTGAATTTTAATTGCCACTTTGGACAGAGGGCTTAGATTTAATCAATAAAATATTAAACTTTTGGAGCTTTGACGAGGAATGGCTTCCTTTTTGCCCCTTCAGTGCAATGCATCCTGGGACTAGTGAGCATAAAATGGCTGTTTATGAGGTGAATGAGCTGAGCTGAAACCTTGGTGTTTTCTATAGTGTTTCTAGAGAATCCGGCAGATACATAACACAGAGGGGACCAGGCTGTGATTCTATTAATTACATGGTGTGGAAGAGCAGTCGGTCACCTTCAATGGAAGGCCTTTTAATGTGCCAGAGCCATAAATATTTTGAAATGTCACACCTAGGGAAGACGGCATCAGGCCAGAGCTGGGACAATAAATCAGAGCCTGAGAAGAAAAGATGGCTCTTTGGTATTTTAGAAATAATTACTAATACAAAAGGGGTAATGAATGAAGCTATAAATCATGGTAAAACAGATCATTAGGACAGAATTAGTTTATAAAACTTGTTATTACCCTCAGAAAAGCACTTATTTTACTCTATCCATAATTCATGGAAAATCGTATAAGAGTTACTCCTATGTATAATGTGAGATTATTATTGCAAGAAAATAATTTGGAGCTATGTCCCACTCACGATGACATACTGTATGGCTTTTTGAAACAGTTTTATGTAACTAATACAAACCTAAAGTTATACTGCTGAACTTTGTTGTGAATCTGTGTTGATTTTACAAACTTCCACTGTATTTGGAGCAGGTTTGTCACAGCAAGTCTGACCCAGACAGAGGCCTGTGTGCTGGGCGCTGTATGTAGGCCACTAATTGTGCAGCATCTTCACCAGCACTACACACAGTTATAAATCTAAAGGAGCCTTGGTTAGACTGCCCCACGGTTGGAAGGAATTTATCCTCTATCCCTACAGAGGAAGCCAGGAGAGAAAAATGACATGGCCCATCCTCTAAGGCTCATAAAAGTCTAAATTAAATATCAAATGGAACCACTGATGGAAAGCGTCGTTTCTATGGATCCCCAGCGCCGCCTCAGCCTCTGCTCGCTGACACGAAAGGTGCTGATCACATGGCTGAAGATCCAGACAACTTTGTTAGCAGGATTATTCTTGCTTCTGTGGAAAGCCTCAGCATACAAAATGAGGAGGTAAAAGCAAACGAAAGTAATGTGATGCTATCATTAATTGCTGGTTGTTGCCATGACTGGATTCTCCTTTTCTTTCAAAGGATTCCTAAATACTACACTGCATGTACTTTAGGACTGAATGAGGATGTTTCTTCAGAGGACTTTACTTACAGGGTGCAATTTTTTATGTGAAAAACTGAAAATATGATTCTTTATATCCATAGTATTAAATTTGTAATTTCTCCTTCCTCAGCAGAAGATTTCCAGAAATTTCTCTCAATAAGGAACAACTTGCTGAGATACTGTAACACTAATGCCTGCTACAATAGCTGGCGTTATCGGCAGGCTAAAACGATACATTATGAATCATCAATTGTCGTCCTGCCTTGTATTATCCCCAGAGAAAATCCCAATCTGGGCTTGAGCCCACGGCTGATGGACACCCCATTATTCACCCACGCTTCTTCAGCTCTGAGGCAGGAAGGGGGGGATAGGCAGTAAAACGACGGCCTTAAGATTAATCCTCCACTCTTTTTCCTGCTTCCCGATTCAGAATAAAATAGATGATTCCCTTCCTTTAATCAAAAAGTTTTTATCACCCCCCTCCACCAACTCAGGAAGTAGGGATAATGCTTGTTCCTTTGCTCATCATCTGAATTGACACAGAGGTGGGCGATGAGAGGAATCGTCTCTTGCTGTCTTTTGTACTATAACAAGCTTGTACAATTTAGATGAGCTGGTGGTTGTCGATCAATACGTGGTGTATTATCTCTTGCACTACAAAAATTTTAATAAGGGGTTAGTGATTCCTTTAAAGATCCTATGGCTCCTCTATCACCAAAAGGCTGTCATACTTTAAGATAACAATATTTTGAATGTAAAACACATCTAAAGTTCAGGTTTTCTTTGTAAGGGGAAAAATACAATGGAGGACACAGATTACAAATTAGGCTGCTTAACATTTGCTTCAAATACCTCTTCTGCTCTGTTTGCATCATTCTTCCATGCCGACAGAAATTTTGTTGTAATGAATTCTCATTTTTACAAATGCTTTCTAAAATTAAAACTATAGAAAACTTACTTTGTATCAATATGCACATGATAAACAACTGTAGAGAAACAACGGTGTAGCAGCCTTCACACTCTTCCACTCTTGAGTTGTGCTCTAAAAACCAAAGCAATGGGATCCTATTTACCTGGTTTTCTACTTAACGCTGACATTTTCCTGACTGTCAAACCTAAACAGTGTCCAGAAATGGGCAATGATGAAGACAAAATCGTAAACAATTTTCAGGAAAAATGATGTCTAACAGTTTTGGCAGCATCTTATATGCTCAAAATGTTTTTTGTGTTTTTAATGTCATTCATGTCAGTCTTACTGCCACTTAACTCTATCAATTTCAAAAAACCTTCTAAACTAGTTTAAGTGGGTTTCTGAATTTTTATACTAAACGCTCTCCTTTAGCTTATAAAGTGAAAATGTGAGATGAGACTGGGTTCTCAGGTGGATAAAAGATACACTGTGAAGTTGTGCATGTAGTCACTGAAGTCCTACCTTAACAAAGTCAGTTTTGTCAAAACCCTGATGCCATCACGCCTCGGACCACATCACTTAGCAAAGGGGTGCAAATTTGTTTTCACCCAGGCGTTAATGAAGTGTGGGCTTTGTGGTCTTAATGAGAGCACACCTCCATTGAGCGGCGCTACCTGGAAAGATAATAAGAGCTTGTGATTCGCAAACTTCTCCCACGTCCCAGCTTTGAAGGTGTTTTAACAAATGGGCTGTTGAAAGCAGCTGATGCAGTTCATCTCTGACCTGCCAAATCAGCTGCACGAGGAAACAAGACTCTGGGAGGATCCGTCATCCATCAAGAACATGCAGTTTTGTGCCACAACTTTTGGCTTCCAGCCAAGTCCAAAGCAACTCATTGTGCAGCAGCCAAAAGACAAAGGCACCTCCCCCCGGCTCTGTAAGAGCAGTGCGTGAAGGTGTGGGTGGTTATGCAGATCACTAATTGTACAGGCCACCAGGGAAAGAGAGGATGGAATGGCAGTCTCTCTGCAAGACGTGCATGAGGGAGGGGAGAAACGGACTGGTGTGAGCCACCCTCCAATCTCTTCTTTTTCTTTTCTTTCGCTTTCACTCTCTCTCCCCTAAATTGGCAGCTGGCAGGCAAATGAATGCAGTGTGAAGTGAGCCCACTGAAGTGCAGGGTCCTGCTGTTCAGGCAACAAAGGAGCTCCATGCGAGACATCTGCTGTTCAGTTATCAGAATACATTTAGTCACGTGCCTCCTTTCCCTCACTGTTTTTTCATTCGTCTTCCACTGCAGCCCTGTAACATCCATTCTGTCAAGCAGGAGCCGAGCCTTTCTTTCACGCCACTTTTCTTCAACAGCATTCTTCTTTAGATCACTCCTCTGTTAACACCCCCCATCTCTTTCTCATTCTCTCATTTGCCTCTAAAATCCCCTCTCTCAATCTCACTTGTTCCTGCCATTTTTTTAAAAGAGTTTAGGCCTGGAAGATAACCTCAGAGTGCTTCCTATCATGGGCCAAAAGGTGCTAAATCCACGTAAATGATCATAAGACGGTCTGAGGAAATGGAAGGCTGAATCTTAATGAGCCAGTCTTGCACAAGAAAAAGTAAATTGAGCTTACCACCATGATGAATTAAGCTAATGAATGCAATTGTTCTGTAGCACGCTAGCTTGGGCTCGTGCCAGATGGTCAATACTTAGTGCTGAATTTTGTGGCTGTCATCTCACTTTTATTCCTCAAGAAGTAGGAAAAATCCTTTAAATAAAGTAACAAACTAAGGTCTTGACCTTGTTTTACTTTTTTTACCTCTGGATTCATTGCTGTGTATGACACCTTTCAGCCGCTTACCATGTTTGAGAGCCTACTACAGTATGAAAGGGCTCTTCTGAAGTGTATTTCTCTCATTTTCTGTCCTAACTCATGATCAATGTTTACCTGCATTTCCCTGAAGTATGTCACTTAGTTTGCACGCAATTCACTCTCCACTTTGTCCTCCAATCTCTCCCAGTGGTGCAAGCTAGCATGAAGGTTGCACATCCAGGAAGGGACACCCCCCCTCACACACACACCCACACCCCCGTACTGTGTGCAAACTAGATGGCTTCCTCTAGGCAGGTGGCACATGTCCAGATGTTCTTTCAGTTTCCTCTTTTTGTGAATCTGCCTATGTGTTTGCGTGCCTGTGCTGCTGGATGGACACAACATCACCACTGGAGCAGTTTACACCATAATGACTTGTATTGCCCGAGGCCCCACCACATCTGTGACTCTCCATTCTCCATCTCTCAGTCTTTCCCCTCTTTCTGTCCCCCCCCCCACTCTGTCTCTCCATTTCCAACATGTACAAGTTGATCATTTTTCACTGGCTCTTCCTTTATTTCGTCTAGTTTTGTGTCATTTTCTGTAGATTTTGCCAGTCGTTGCATCCTCAACAACACTACACTGGTGAAAAAAAATAATAAATCCCATGCTCACTTTGCAAGGACTTAATGCTTGTCTGACATGACACCATTCTGCCATGATAAACAAACATATCATTCAATGTCAACAGGCTTCAAAAGGTAGACGCAGCTCTGCATTGGAAGGGCCCAGGTTCCACGGCAAAGAATGGGGTCAGTTCTGGCAGCCATGAGTGAGCCTAATGTCACATGGAGTGACGTGTGCTCCACCAACAACAACTCAGCTCATTACAAACCCAGGAGGGCAGGGAGGGAAAACGGCACATCCAAAATGTGACCGTGTGCTGACCAGGCATTCTGACCCTCGTTCCTCTCCCCCGAGGCTGTATATGGAGAGCAATGACCTCTCGCTTAAATGCTGCGGTGTTCGATCGATCACACGTGACGTTTGTGACATTGCATGCATCCCAGATATGCATCCCCATGGTGTCAAGTTATCAGTCAAACAATCTCACAGGCAGGACACACACATCGCAATACGAGTTCGGGAAAACCGTGTGTGGATTCTGCACAGTTCCAGAGCTAGCTCCAAATCTTTATGCTGCACCCTTCTCAAAGACACACACACACACTCACCACACACAGTGTCTTGTTTTCAGGTTCATTAAGCCCTAGTGTTATCCAGAGTGGCTGACAGGATGAGGAACAGTGCAGAAATCTCCCCCTGCAGGTATCTATTCACATTATCATTGGGAAAAAGCCTCTCTCGTCAGTGCCCTTGTTACGGCTCGAGGGGGGACCACTAATTAGAGAGACAAGAACTGCTTGTGAATAAGTCCATTACACTCGTGTGGACCTTAAAATACCAAGAATCTCAGCAAAAAACTCCTAACGATAACTCTCACTCTGCTGAGAGCATCTCTTAGAAAAATAATGCAGTGAAAGAGTTGTCGAGATGGACGGGAATGGAAAAGCTGTCAGCTGTTTGAAGGGTTTTATGAAAATTATCCTCCAATTAGAAGTAATGATCAAATCCGACATGAGCCAGACTCTTGAATTCTCAGTGATTTCCCCCATCTTTCTTTCCATTTTTTTCTCTCTCTCCATCTGCAGCTTAACCTGTGTGTAAGAGTGTGTGCAAGTGTGGTGCCTTCGCAGCACAGATGAACTCATGAAAGGAAATGAGGTTAGTTTTCTCATCACCGGTAATGATACTATAACATCGGAAATGCCTCCCTCAAGGTGCATGAGTGTTTCTTTATTGTGATTTAATTCTGGCTGGAATGGATCAAACCAATCATCACCACTTTAATGAGGGGATATAGACAAAAATGCAGAGCAAAACAGAAGTTATTTTTATTTATTTCTGATCAAATGAAGTGCAGTTTTAAAGAACTTATATGTTTCTTAGACTTTCCTTTAATATTTTACCTGTTTAGGTGTTACTTAGGATCAAATGATACAATTGAATTACCCAAGGTTTGACAAATTTAATCACCTGGTCCAGTAAAATGTCATCTGAGTAAGTTTAAAAAAATTCTGCTACACATTTATTCAAAATAATGAGTTATGTCGATTATAAAAATTGATCGACAAGGAATGTCATTATCAAATACCCATATTTAATCACGTAAATGTTAATTTTTTTTACAATGAAATACACAAACTGCTGTGGGAAGAATCACTTCTATTGTCTGTGGTTGCATTGTGTACTATTGAGGAAGAAGTGCTAGTCTTTAAACCATAGGAGAAGACGCAGGTGGCACATCAAAGAGCGATAATAATAGCGTAACAAAAAGACGGTCCCGTTGAAGAGGAAAAAAATATTTAAAAAAAGATTTAAACTTTCTAAAGTTGACTACATTTTACCAAAAATCAACCAAATAAAGTAAAATGCAGACTTGGTCATTTCATGGCAGGACAGCAGTAGTGAAAACATCATAATCATCTGAAGCACTAACACGCTGGTGCCGTGAGTATGTCCTCTCCAGGTGGGTAAGATTCAGAAAGTTAGCTTGTGCATCAGGTTGATGCCTAATAGATCTTATTTTCAGAGACTGATCACTTCGTGCTGTAGCCGACCTTTTAGAAAACAGTCTTTCTTGGAAGCGGAACTATCAGTTATGATAATGTTGGCTAATGCATTCCATGCCATCATATTAACTCAATGACTTATAGTGATAATCCTGTTTAATCTTCTCCTGTTTTTTGTTTTATTTGAACTATTTGCACTGCCAGATCCAACAAGATTTCAAACAGGACGAGTATTGTTTTACTTTTATGCTCCTGAATGTCACTTTAACAAAATGTGTTATTTAGTTTATTTTGGACTTACAAGGCTACGTTTACACCCTGCAGGGCAGGTTAACAGCCCTTCATGCTGGAGGAGAGGCTGCTATTTTCAGTTATTTATAATTTCACTACATTAATTGTTTGTTTAAAATGCTACTTGTGGTTTGATTTGTCATTACTTTCATTTTTCTTATAATAACATATATTAAGGGTAGAAATATATGTGATTAAGAAAGACTGGATAATGGTGACATTCACAGGTATGAGCAGGTGAGATGAGATGTGTACTGGAGCTGGAACAGGAGGTGGGCCAACAAGAAGCATAGATGAATGTTGTGACAGAAGTAGCAGTGACTAATCAACAAATCAATTCATCAAAAAATCGATCGACAGATTAGTTGACTATCAAAGTAATCATTAGGCGCAACCCTAAAAAGTACCAGTTTGTACTTTGTCCTGTTCATTTTTTAATTACTGTCAAGATAGAAACTTTAAAAAAATGTGTTAGTTTGGGTGCTTCAGGTGAATTAAGGCTGCAGTTGGCAGTATTTATGAGTTGATTTAACTGCTGCATAGGGTCCTCTTGTGAAACATGAGTCAGTTCCAGCATTTAACCTCACCATGCTAATTTATGCTCCATGGCATTGGGCACTTTATCATCTGCTCTTTGGGGAGAGACAGTCATCTCATTAGGCAGGATTTAATGAAATGCAAGGATACACTTCTTAATTCCCGAAATGGCTGAAACAAAAATCCACTGTAAATCCTGCACTCCTCCGTGGCAGGCTCAAATGCAGCAGCCAGAGGAAGGAAAGTAAGAAAGTACACCAGCAAAGAGATGAGATCAGAGAGATAGAAGATGTAGCTTATCGTCATTATCCATAAATCGAAGTGTTTTTTAGTATATCAAGTGTGTGTTCTAAAGAAACATAAACAAGTACAAACAGTACAAAACACTAAAAAATTAGACAGTTCTAGGCAAAACATCTGCGTTTTCTCCCAGCCCAGCCTGTAGACAAGACCCATCAAACAAGGCACACACCAGCCCATCATCACCATTTCGACACAGAACATTAACACCACAATTTACATAAAATTACTTACATACTGGTGTTGAATTTAATTTGTTTGACCGCTACAGTGCAACAGCAAGGAAAAGATCCATCCCGGCACCACGAGGGAGCTCTGCTTACTCTTCCACGTGGCTTAATATCTCACACAAAGTTGTGCAGAAAAACACAGACTATAAAAAAACTATTTCATTAACAAGTCCCTCTACTCCTACAGAAACACTCTACCACATGGACTGATCAAACCCAAACATTTACAAAAAGACACACAAGTGCAACTGTAGATGTTGAGTTCACATTAGAAAGACAGATATTACCATAAAAAATAACTGATGCACAAACTCTGAGGTGATGGTTTGACTGTGAGCCATCGTTTACACTTTTACTCATGGTTTAACTGTGTAAAGTTCAGACCATAGTGCCTGCTGACATTGGCTAAACAAGGACTGAAACAGTATATGGTCAGCCAGCTTTAAGAGCAATCAGATTCAGTGATCACTCTGCGGTGGAAAATAATTTGGAAACCATTTCTCAGACTAAAGGTAACAATGGGTACCAACACTAATTCTTTTATAAGATACACAAACACACAGTAAAGTGGACTTAAAGTGGTTTAATAAAAAAATAGAATTCAGCATTTCTGCACCTATGACTAGCAGATTTATTTATTTTTGCTGTTTTTTTTTCCTTTTAAATTGAGCCAAAAAAACATTTTTTCAAAGGGCTCATTGGAGCATAACTGAAGGTGCTAGCACCACCTAAATGCTCTTTGAAATAAACAAAAAACAAAAAGACAACAAAGTTTGTAGAAAAGGGAAAAAAGTATCTATTCCAGTCTAAGAATCTTGTAAAACATGGTGGTGACAGTTTCACAATTAGGCCCTGCTTTGCTCTACTAGACCAGGACCAGTTTGCATATTTGGTGAAACAATTCATTTTCCCATTATTCCACAGAATGGTATTAAAAAGTAATCGTGTTTAACGACCAAGTGAAAGTTTTGATATTCATTTATTTAAAATAAACAAACTAAAGGATATTGGGCTTAGTTGATGCGAATGTGTAACAAATTTCATCTTTGAACTCACATTCACAGGTGGTGTAGATTACATGTGGTCAAATTCCTGAAACCTGGGTGAACATCAGCATGTCCTGTACTTGTTTGCATAAAGAAAAAATAAATGAGATCAAGTCATAAGCTTTTTCTAAACATGTTGTACATTTTATGCTGAGCGAGTGATAACAGATGATCAGGTTAAAACAGGGGTAGGCAATCCTGGTCCTCAAGGGTAGCAGTTCTGCATGTTTTACTTTTTTCCCTGCTCTGACGCACCTGATTCAGTCATTGAATTATCTCTTCCAAGTTCTTCAGTGATAATCACCTATTCATTCAAATCAGGTGTGTTGGAGCAGAGAAACAAGTACAGCATGCAGGTCTGCGGCCCTCAAAGACCAGGATTGCCCACCCCTGGTTTAGAATGTCTTTGCTTTTTATCTGAACTTGGTTTTAAAATAATTTTCTGTAGTGTACTATAACACACCTGATGTCTATAAGTCATTCAGCTTAGTTGCACCTGCAGGAATTCAGTCCTTAACAGCTTAAAGTCAATGACAATAAAAATAATGATTTTACAACTTACTTTATTTTAGGGAATGAAGCAGACTGATCAACATTTACAGAATGTTTAGTATTAGTGATGTTCTGATATCATACTGGTATCAGTATTGGTCTCAAAACCAGCATTTTTATAAGTACTCCATAGTTAATTAACCCAATACTCGTGACCGAAACCAATACCAGTATCGATACAGTTATCAATAATCAATTAACAATAATGGAATGTGGTAATGTACATTTTGAATAAAAAGTTTGTTGATTCCATCTGTCCGTCCGTCCGTTTTTTTCCGCTTATCCAGGGTTGGGTCGCGGGGGCCGCAGCCTAAGTAGAGAGACCCAGATTTCCCTCTCCCCAGCCACTTGGGCCAGCTTGTCTGGGGGAATCCCAAGGCGTTCCCAGGCCAGCCGAAAAACATAGTCCCTCCAGCGTGTCCTGGGTCTTCCTCTGGGCCTCCTCCCAGCGGGATGTGCCCGGAACACCTCACCAGGGAGGCGTCCAGGAGGCATCCTTACCAGATGCCCGAGCCACCTCAACTGGCTCCTAGCTTTGCCTTCTGGCTCAGCTCTCGCTTCACCACGACGGATCGGTACAGCGTCTGCATCACTGCAGATGCAGCACCGATCCGCCTATCGATCTCCCGCTCCACTCGTCCCTCATTCGTGAACAAGACCCCAAGATATTTAAACTCCTGCACTTTGGGAAGGACCTCCTCCCCGACCTGGAGAGAGCACACTACCCTTTTCCGACTCAAGACCATGGTCTCGGATTTGGAGGCACTTTGAGGCATTTTGGTTTGTTGATTCCATGTTTAAGAAATTTATACAAGTTCAAAGAAAATTTTAATATTTTTATTAATTTTACAATTTTACAATAGTCTATACTGTATCATGCTGTATATTTGATTTGATCCAGTCAGAGGGGCTGTATGTCTTGGAAGGAGAGACACTATGTTCTTAAGAAAAAAATGTGTTTTTACAGTCATTGTTTAATGTGCAAGTTCTAACTCAGTAAGTAAAAGGTACTGATACTCAGTATCAGTGAGTACCCAAAGTGAAATACTTATACTCATACTCAGTTTGAGAAAATATGGTATTCGAACTTCCCTATTTAGTATTCCTGCCCAAGGAATCTCGTGATATTTTAAAAGCCATGGGTCACACAATGTTCACATGTTCTTCAATTTTATTAAATGAGCTTTCCTTAGTTACTCACTGTATAAAAATGCAATTTTAGCTCATTTTAAACAAACATTAGACATTTTAGGAGTAACCAAACCTTATCAGGCCTACTGTAAATGCAACAGTGGAGCAAATACTTCATTTTGATGTTAAAACCTGGTTTACAAAGAAAATCAATTATTGCAGCATTTTGTGGTTGCTTAAATTAGTTGACGTTTTGACATCAACTAATCATTGTTTTTATTTGGCATTGTATTTTTTTAAATTCATGTACACTTTTTCTGATTTCACTCTGAAGCATGTAAAGGGTTTAAGAACTTTTGTCATTCACGGCAGGGAAATTGACTGTGAAACATGGAAATGCATGACAGAACCTAACCCAGATCGTCTTTAGCCTGTTTTCTTTGCACAGATTGGGGAAAATTACTGCTGCTCATTTTTGACGTCAGCCATGCTTAACCTGACAGGAGAGTTGTTACCTTTATAAAAGCTCGGCTTCTGTTAGCTTCAAAGTCCCCATCACCATGACAGGAAAAAAGAAAAGAAAAACCCACCACCACTACTAGAGAAAAGAACCTAATGTCCTAATCACCCCTCCAACCCGCACAGTTTTGAAAATTGCTCAATCTTTTCCTTTTTATCACCTGTCCCTGTGACATATTATTATGTATTGTTTTTTTTTTTTTAGAAAAAAGCATTTTTATTATTTCCATGAGAAATATTAAAGTTTAAAGAGAGAGAGAGAAAAGAAGGAAGCACATAGAAGAACGTTTGGGGGAAAGAGGTGAAGAAAAAAAAGATTGAAAGGCTGTAATTATTTGAAATAGTCTGCTAATGTGTATTATCATGTCATTAAATGTAAATGAGATGGAGCTAAAAGACCAATTGCAGAGGACTTGATGTACAAAGAAAAAGTAAGAAAAAGGAAAAAGAAAAAAAAATGATGAAAAAAATAAAAAGATGTCAACAAGACTGTTCATTTTGTGGGAAAAATAAACATTTAATGAACTAAACAACCTCTGACGATGAACTGGAGAATTGTCACATGGTGGCTTGATACATTTGCAAACAGCCAAACCCAACCTTTGACGCTGCTTGACATGAAAAAATAAAAAAAAAGATTGCGAAAGCGATTTAGTGGGAAGATCCTGATGCTGTCTTGAGTCCCGAAGACAACTGTGTTGACTTCAAGTGTCAGTGTGTACTGTTAAGTGTATGTTTACTTGTGCATTCGATCGCAGACATGAGCGAGCATCATTCCACTCCAGCTGCTTAATAAGGCTGTCTGGACCCAGCAGCTTCTCGTGGCCCCCCAGCCCTGTTATCAGAAACATTAGGCTGAATATTAATGGCCCGGCCCGAGACACATGCCATTAAGCTTAGTTGGCCATTTCTCTCTGTCCGCTCCCGACCACTGTACAGGAATTAATGAATTGTGGGTAATAAAACAGGTACACAAACAAATAAAAGGAATTGTGAAACTCAATAGAAAAGAAAAGATAAAAAAAGAAAAACTTGGTTAGTGACCATTCCTCAAAAGCTAAAGATAAAAGAAAAAGATCAAAAATGGACCAAGATGTGTGAAAAAGGGGCACCCCCAAGAAAAAGAAAATAAACTCCTGCTTGTGGTTCTTTTGTTCTCTCAAGAATAATAACACACTCGTGACAAAAACCTTTCTGTCTTAGTCAAAGTAAAAAACAACAAATAACTATTTAGTAATGGTTTGTTCGTTTTCATTTTTTCTTTCTGAGCAGGCACACAAGGCTCCCATCTGAAATGGAACGGAAAGAGGGGAAAGCACTTATTGCTCCCTAAGTGCTGTGCTGTTGCAGCCTAAGCAAAGTGAGCTGTTAACGGATATAATTTGTACCGAATAGCAAGAGGAGGGCTTTTGATATGCAGAAGAGCTGACCTCTGGACTGCCACTTTAATTGGGTTTTTAATTTTCCAGGCCATCTGACAGTATCAAACATGATCCTTGAGCTTTGGCCCGCTGATTGGAGCCACCGTGACAAGAGGAGGCTGACATTACCTTTGCTTTTCAGGCGAGGGAGGACAGCCGGAAAGAAACAGCAAAAAAAGGAGCAAGAGCAGGGAAATAAAAGCATGCAAACGAACATTGGAATGGAAATTTGCCTTAATCATGAGGGCCTGAGTGTAGCATTGTGTGGGGCTATGACTGAGGCTTGGTAGTGATGGGATACCACCCTCAGAGACGGGGAGGAAAAGTGCAGGCTCCTGAAATATAGGCTGTCACTCCTGACTAGTGACAGCACACTAAAAGACCTAAGCAGACGACAATACTAAGAGAAGTGCACCACTGTATTGTACCACTGGTACAATACAGATATAAGACCATTTAACATTCACAGACGCTACTTCTGTGAACTTAAAAACATGTTCGATAAAATGAACTGTTTCTTTTCTCAGCTGCAAAAACAATGAAATAAAAATAGGAATTGTTTTTAGAGCAGAGTTATCCACATTTATTTGTTCCTCGTTCTTTTGGACCAAACAGTTACTGATACCAGAACTTTTGGGTATAGAATTTTTCTTCCACCTGGATAATGCATAAGTGCAGTGGCACTCAGTCACTCAGTCTGTAGATGTTACTTGTTCAGTATTTTCATGTTAACGTGCAGTTTTGAATAAAGTACCTCATAGTGATACTTGAATAAAAATACAAGTATCTTACTATAAAATAAGTCTCCTCTAAGAATATTACTTGTGTAAAAGTCTTAAAGTATCTTATTTATTTTTTTTGTAATGAAGTATTAAAAGTAATTATGTGATATAAATGCACTTAAGTGTGAAAAGTAAAAGTATTGAGTAAAAATAAGTGGTTAGAGTTTCCAAAATGACATTTATTGGGAGGTGACTTCACCAAAAATATTTTTTTACTAGCCATAATGACTATATATATAATGTTTTACTAAATTGTTAATGTTGAAAAATTTAGGATACAGTAGGCTACCTGTTTCAGACGCATAAATATCTTGTCAATGATGATTTTCTTACTCGGCTACATACAGTATGTCTGATATGTTCTGCTGGAGTGTGACGCGAACTGTGTCATGTGTAGGTGTGATGGATCATACAAACTAAAAGGATGATATATATTTATACTTCTCATCTAACTACAATTAAAGTCAGTCTATCCAGTAGGCACCATCTATCTGGATACATTTTTTTCAATTATTTTAGCAATAACAAGCTAGAATGAAAACAAGCCAACACAAAATATGCATAAGAGCTTTCTTTTCTACATCTTACTTTAAAAAAAAAAAAATGTAACAAGTAGAAGTAAAAAGTTGTCTGAAAAGTAATTAGTCAAGGGAAGTATATTATCCATTCTTTATCTATACCCACTTCTTCCTTTCAGGGTCACAGGGTCACTGGTTCCCATATGCAGCAATCACAGTGTGAGGCACGGGGTACACCACTGTCTCACTCACACCCAGGAACAGTTTAGAGCAGACGTTCTGAAACTGGGGTCCATGAACCATGTCTTGGGGGTCCTCAAAAAAATTTCAATAAACTATTCATTTAGGTTTTATTTAAACAAATGCATATAGGGATCAATGCAGTAGTAAAACAAACATACACACACTAAACCAAACGAAAAATAATATTCCTGCGGTATTTAGGGGTTAAAATGACAGTAAATTATTTTTAAATCAGCATGGGGTTTATGAGGGGGTCACTGGAATTTTTTCACACTTGTAAGGGGTCCCCAGATCCAAAAGGTTTGAGAACCGCTGGTTTAGAGTTACCAGTTAACCTGGTTAACAGTCATATTTATGGTCTATGGGAGGAAACTGTAGTACTGGGAGAAAACCCATGCATGCATGGAGAGAACATGCAAACTCTACCTAGAAAGTTTTTTTATTGTTTAAAACACCATTTTCACATATTTTGTATGATTGTGTCCTCAGCTTTTTTATATTTACAAGACACATCAGGTTCATTTGCACAAAGCATCAATATCGGATCAGTATTACTTACTCCAACCTGAGTTTTACCCGGTATCTGAATTGGAAAGGAAATCAGCGGTATCGAACACCAGTACTAAAAACTCTTTAGGGCTTATAAGGACCTATGTTTGCTTTGTATTGTCTGAGGAAAGGTGTGATTGCGTAACACATGACTAAAGGCTGCAGCATGCTGCAGTGTAACTGCCGAAATCGGTCCGAACTGTCGCAGTTTCATGACAAACATTCTGTTTGCATTGTTGACACTTCAGCCCTTCTTGTCGCAACCCATGGGTCGAACTTTTAACCCCCTTTACATAAGAACTTTATTGTGTGATTGGTCAGAAGTTTGTGGTAGTGTTTGTTTGTGCTGAAAGAACCGACTAGACGCTGCATTTTGCTTCAACAACTCGGTTGAAAAAAACAAACATAAAAATGACTCGTCTCCAGAAGCCGAATGTTGTAGCAGGAAACAGCAATTTATTAAGATAGTCTCAACAAAACTCACGAATGGAGAAAACAAACTTTTTGCACGAGTAATCTGACTGATAAAAACTTTGGAGCTTAATCCGAGACCAGTTCGTGGATAAATAACTTTGGGTGATGAGTCTTGGACTTTTTTTTTTCCGCATTGTAGACTCCAGCGGGAAAGAAATCCCATGCAGTGACATATGCTGCAGTGGGAGGGGTTTCTCAGGAGCTCGGCACAGTGTGTCTCAGAAGCTATGAAAGGCCTGTGTGAAAATGAACGCACAGACCTTTGTGCTGTACACATTCAAGAAAGAACACATCATAGCATACATATCAAAGCAGTCTGAAAAGTGAAGTGCCAGGAGAGTGTTGAATTGCTCGTCCAATCATCATACATTTCTGTGTACATCAACAGCATTGCTTGTCCCCACTGAATCAGGAAAGTGTCTACTCTGAAACAGGTTTTAAAATACACCCAATAAATGTAGTTATGAGGACTGTGAACAGGCTATGGGAGTGTGTGTGCTTTATTAAATGGTTATAAGGACCGTAAACTGGTCCCCTTATGGTCCGAAGGCACCTTCTGCAGAAAACTTTAGCTTTCATCTGGAAACATTACATCACAGAGTGGAATGACTTTCAAACAAGGCTTCATCGTTAAACCTTAACATGGCCTATCAACACGCCAACCACCACAATTATCACCTGCGCCAGTCCATCTGGCTTACTACCGTCACACAGACTTGTGGGGTTTTTTTTTTGTTTTTTTTTTGGACAGAGTTTCTTACTGGTGCCTGTTTGCTCAATCTGCAAGACCACACAAAGAGTTTCAGCCCTCTAATCTCCTAACCAAACAAGACAGCAATTACCCAGGCAGATAACTAGGGGACATTTTCATCGGCAGTGACAGTACTGGGCTGGCACAGAAGTGTGTCTGCTGTAGACAGAAGAAGAGCGATAGACAGAGGAAGAGAGATGGAGACTGTTGCACTGTTTGAGAAAGAATTAAAAAAGAAAGAGAGACATTCATCTGCCAGTCAAACAACCTAACCGTGACGCCTGCTGTACTTGTTAATCGACAGTTATCTGAAGAAGCACCAAAAGAGGCTGAACTACAACAAAATGTAATCGTCATCGACTGGCTGGCGTTTTTAGCAATATTACTTAATCTATTTGTTGCAGGCACAAAAAATCTGAACTGTATTTCTGTACCTCAGCCGAGAAACCTATGTTAAAGTCTGCACAAGTAACCCTGAATATAAAAGTCGACCTCTTACAGTAAAAAGAAAATGACTCATGTCCTTGGTAAGTGTGAGAATGTGAATGAAATCGGTGGAAAGGGTCATCATTCTGAATTAAGTCAGTTCCATGACATGCATTAGACAAATGTAGCTATTTTTCACAAGTCGCAGAATACATTACAGTTGGGATTGAGAGTAATGTACCTTTCTTTGGCGCCACAGAGATTCCTCAACCTTTATTCATTAAAATGTGGGAACTTTTCCACCTTTTTCTTAAAGTTCATGTTCTCATTGAAGCTAAATTACTGTGTCCTGGAATGGTCGTAAAGATCCGGCGATGACAAAACCCTTTTAATGTGTCACGAAACATGAAGCTGTTATATTTTTGCGAGTGTGGGGGTGCAAGCCTGCCATAACCCACATTTCGCAGCCATTTCTGAGTGTAAAGGCGCCCATGCAAGCATGGCAAACACAACTCAAACAACGCCCTGTAAGTCACGCACACACATACACACGCACAAGAAGAAATCTCATTAGAGTCTTTGTTAATTGCGGCAGACAAATGCTAATGGTTCAGGCAACAAAGCAGCTGTGTGTATGAAAAATGAGAATCCACAAAGTAATTATTACATCCAATATTAATTTAATTATCCCGTTTTATGCGATACAGTAATTTGGAGGGGGTGGGAGTGTATGTGTGTGTGTGGGGGGGTGTTTCTAATCACACACTCTTGAAATAAATTAGGAGTTACAGAGGCACAAGGGAGCTGAAGATTTCTCTAAAGACTTGCGGGGGGGGGGGGGGGGGGGTTAAGA
>JARVJO010000173.1:1797018-1811597 GCA_031762555.1 Cynodonichthys magdalenae | reverse complement strand
TTGTAACTTATATGACGATCAGTACGTGTGTCTGTGAGGATGACTGAAATAATCTTACCAGCTGAAACGTCCTCTCTCTAATCGCTCCGGTTCTTTAGAAAACATGCTTTCCGGTCCGACAATAAGGTTCATATATATTGTGAGATGCAGTTTTCCAAAACGGATATTGTATAACGTTGCTTATTTTTTAATTATTATTATAACAAAGTCTGCTCAAGGCTGTAAACAGCAGAGCCCTCTAGAGAGAAGCGTCTGTGATGACGCTGAAATGGGCGGGACAGAAGCGGAAGGAGGTTCTTAAAGAAACAGAGACCAATTTTAAGGTGTTTGGAAACAGATATGATGAGAAGTCAAGTTTATTTTCTATATAAACAGCCTTTCAATAACAACTAATGGTGACATAGTTACTTTATTATGGTATAAAATTTAAATAAATGCCTGAGAAACACATAATATTGCACCTTTAAATTCAAAGGGCTTCTTCAGTTCTAAAGAAAGCTTAATTCTTTATGAAAGTCTTCAGATTTTATTCCTGTTCGCATTAGGATTGGTAGTTAAAAACCCTGGAACTATTGGTATTAGCAAGGCTGGAAAATCACATCTTCTCTGTTCAATAAGTGCTTAGGACTCGTAATCGGTGGAGTGTGAAACTGTGGTCCACAAGTGAAGCAAAAGCCTCTAAAAATTTAGTCCAGTATGAAAGACAGAAGAGAAGAGAGAATAGATTTTGAGCAAGTTGGAAAGAGAAAAGCTCCTCACTATCAGCTGTGGTTCTCAAGTATTTATATGGAATATATTTATTCAATTTCAGAACTCAGGGGATGGTGGATGATAATCCTTTAAATGTCTGCACACATGCTTCCCTGGTACTGGCACCTTATTAAAATATGTAGATTAATTTGCGACCGGTTCTGCATATGATTAGAGCAGAAGGACTGGGTGTTGGAGATTGAGCTCATATTTGTAATCTTCGAATTTTAACAGCAAGTGAGAGCTTGTCAATTACATGGGACGAAATGATGGGGCAGAGAAAGATTCATCTTCATCTCCTTGTTTTATGCTCGAGTGGCCACAGAGTTATCATTTACAGGGCTCCAGATAATTGGCAGCAGTTTTGTTGAGCACCTCCGGTTTCAGGATGAATTTGTATTCTTCAACCAGACAGCAGCTCAATATGCTTTGGCAAAGTGTAGCCAGGCTCTGTCAATTACAGTGTGCGTAAATGTGGGGTGGAGTGGGTGGAGTGGGGTTGATATCAACTCACTCTGGATGAGGGAAAGGCATTAAGAGTAGAGTGAGGTAAAATAAAGTCTTATGGAATTTAATGGTATTTATGTCATTTTATATGAAAACGATTGATTTGAAGTTTTTATACTTCATACATCAGTCTTTCTCCTGTTAATCTGACTTGCATTAGAAACTTGATCTAATATACAAGATGCATGAGATGAGTGAGAAGCTGGCTAGAATTGTTGGAAGTGTCAAACTGCTACAAATAATGCTGTTTTTCTTTTAGCGCAGGTGATGTGCTGACGGGGTTAGGAAAAGTTTTGTGTGGAAAGGATGTGCAGAAAAAGAGATAATTTCGATTTTTCTTTTGTCCTTTAGATATCAGTCTGTTCTCACCCGAGTAAATGTAGTCTTCTCTGCCTTATTGCCAAATTGAGTCATTGAAAAGCACAGAAAAACACAATCGGCACAATGCACATTTATTTTCTCAGATATCTAATACCTGCCCTCTATTACTGGTATTGGAATACCTTTGTTTCCTGCTGTAGTCTTTATTGGCAGCTGGTTGTTCTTTGTCAACCTTTGACTGGAGCTGAATGAGACAAGAAAACAATGATCTGACAATGAGGTCTCTGCACAGAAATCCCATTGTCATCAAACACAATAACACGATTTGGTTTAATTAAATTTAAGCTAACAGGCAGTGATTGAGCCCCACATTTGACTCAAATCAAATTAGCCGTGCCTTCAAACAATGTAGGAGCTCCATGACTGTTGTACGAAGAGGTTGTGTAGGTCTCTGGAACTGGTTTGGATTGATCTGTCCAGAGTAAAACATCCTCTGCTCAAGGTGCAATCAATTTAAGGAGCAGTCCATCGAAATGGTGACAATATGGCATTCTTTCAGTTATGTTATTTGTAATTACATTTTATTATATGTCTTACTGTAAAACATACAGTTCATTAAACTTTAAGTAAAGTTTTCAAAGAAACTTAAGATGACCTGTTGTGCTCAGTGACAGGTATAGCTATTGGGCTCTACTTGTCTTCAACCAGACTTCAGTTAGGACCCCAAGGCTGTAAGGAGACAAAGGTGAAACACACATACACACACACCCACACACATATCCACACAGAGGGAGAGCAGTTTTGACAGTGTCTTGCTTTACCTCCTCTCAGCACTTTTCCAACCCCTCTGGCTGAATTTTGCAATGTGACTTTTCACCCACTTTAACAGTCAAAACTTTCAGACAAAATCAAAAACTCTTTCTGCTAAAAAAAAAAAAAAAGTTGGCTAACAAAGTTTGTACATGGGGTAAGTTGGTGGTCCTCCCTTCGTGCAGGTTTACTTGGAGGAAGTGAACTGAGGTTGTTTGTAAACATATTATTGTGCATAAATAATTTGTAACATTTTGCATAAGTCAAATCATTTCAAAGTTATAAGGCACATTTTGTTCTGTGAGAATACAATTAAAAATTTACAACTTGAAGAATGTTTAAATAAAATGCTCAAGTTTGTATTTGTGTTTTACTATGTATGAGCATGAATGAAAATGTTTGGTTGGGAAACAAATTTCTTACAACCAAGATCAAATGTAGCACAGGAGGCTCCGATACCATTAACTGTGCATGCACCAGTTTCTAAAAGAAAATTCTTCTACGAATTTATTCACAAACTACTGAAATACAATAAATGTATATTCTAACAGTTTCTTTCTCCTTCTATGTGAGTGCATCAGTGTGTCTCACACTTGGGTGTGTGCGAGTTTCAGAGCAGGAGCGGCGGGGCCTTCGTGGTCCTTCAGTCACTCGTTTCCTCTTGCTTGACTGCTTTGCTCAGTCAGGCTGAAAGCTGCTTCGTTGTCAGGTTGGAGTGTGCTAATTAGGCTCCAGTTTAATTTTCCAGGATGCTCTGTTGCCCTTTAAATGGCCATTTCAAATTCAAAGTGATAGTAATTGTACCGTGGCATGCAGATCTTGTAATCACCCTGGGATTTTTTTTTCTTCTTCCTTTTTCTTTTCATTTTCTCAGTAGCATTCCATTTCTGTTTATTTCATGTTGCTTCATTTTTACGAGGCTTTTTGTTTATATTCCTGCAGAGATCCATTTAGTAAGCCGCTGCTATGTCCCAAATGAATGTTGATTACAGAAATGTAGTTTAAACCATAAAGCAAAAATGTACATTAAAAAAAGCACACACAAATGTAAAAAATAATATAAATTATAATAATCCTGCTGTTTATCTTGAGGAAGCATGGTGAAACAGTGGCAGTAAGAAGGTTGCAGCATTCAATCCTGGTTTTCACATTCCCCGTGTACACAAGTTATTTCCAAGTACTCTAGTTTCCTCCCAAATATCAAAAAAAAAGTAGAGTTATTGGTATCTCAACATTTTCCCTTGATGTGAGTGAGAGTATGAATTGTTGTTTGTCTCTATGTGGTCCTGTGATGGACTTGGGACTTGTCGCGGTCACCTGGTCCTGGTGGCCTGCCTCTTGCAGAGTGACTGCTGGGGACAGGCACCAGCTCACCGCAACCCAAAACGAAAAAAAGTGTGTAAAGAATATAAATTAATGGATGTATCCTTGTCTTTGTCTTCACATGTTTAATTAATTCCTAGAAGCCACCAATTTGCTTGACTTGACTTATGCAAAGATGCAAAATAAAAAGGGCAAAAATTAAAAACTACAAAGTTGAACAATGTTTTCAATGTGATTAATCTCATGTTTTTGTTTTTTGTTGTTTTTTTTTTCTTTGGCTCCCATCCCAGTCTAACTGACCCAGATTAAACTGGTTGATGAGGAGGCCAGGTGGAATTTTGGAACCAAAGAAGAGAAAAACGTCAGTTTGATCGCCTTTTTACAAGAGTAATTGGGGTTAATAGAAAATACTTTGTTAGAGGAAATTACTACATTTGTTCAAACCCAGTAAAATATCAGTGATAGACATTTCTTAAAATAAAAAAATAATAATATTAATCAATGGCACCATATCTGAAGTTACAACACTTGTTTTTGCCCCTTTAAAACCTCATTTGTCCTTCAATAATGTGGCATTAAAACAATCTCAAGTAATTAATATGACCCAAAAAACTAATTTTCTCTGTTATTTATATAAAAAAGGCTATGTGAATAATGAATCACAAACAAATCAATCAAAATTCCTGATTATTAATTGATTGCAGTGGTTTCCTTTTTATTGAAAGTGGAAACACCCACATCGTTTGATGCTATTTACTCTTGTCCAGGACTTGCTTCGCTTTTGTCAGGTGAGGTTTTATTTCTTCTTGAAAGAGATTCCTTGAAGTGACTCGGGTGTCAGGTTTGTGACGCTTCCTCTTTTCAATTGTCTTTGCACTCTGCAGAGATGTGAGGACGGGTAGCTCCTCAACCGTCACAATATTGATACTGTACGATGGCTGCCAAGGCACGAGCCCCTACAACTAATCTGTCCTGACAGACCATGCAGCACATGAATGATAGCAGGTGTGACATCCCAAATAAAGAGAGAAATCAAATAAACAGGGGAAAAAAAGACGCCTGAATAAAATGGAAGGAAGAAATTTTGGGGACCTTTATTTGATTTAATGCCTTTTTCTATAATTTATAGCAAAAATGGAAAGAACGTTCTCCTGTCTCTGATCCAACATCACCTTTTCTATGTTCTGAGCTAGTAGAGATGGTTAATGGGACAGTGTCCCGGGCAATTCATTGTGCCACTGACAGCCATGGATTTATTTTCTGTCTAGTGTGCAGAAGGAGACACATGACAAGACTTTTAAGACTGAAGAACAATGGCAAACAAAAGACTCCTTCAAAGACACCTTGGAGACACTGATTCATCAGTCAGACAAGAAGCCTTTGGGCAGGTGTCTGACCACAATGGGTCACTCACAGACCTCCGCATACACACGTAGGCCCATATACACACACGAGGAGACAAACAAAAGACATATTGGAAGAAAACACTCATGCTGGCTAAATCAACTTCTTGCTTTCACTGTTAGGCTGTAAGATAAATGAGTCTTGGGTGGCACCTTTGTCCCAAAGTGCAATGAGCCCAGAAGCTTTTGTTAAGCCGTGGATCTCAGTTACAACTTAGCCAATAGCATCGTTGTGTTCGGAGTTAGGCACAAGTAATTAAACATTGTGTAAACTGTCCCATTAAATGTTCAATGGATAATGGATCATTTTGATCTCCCCATTTTTTCAGTAGATGCTGATATGTCTTGAAACAAAGTCTAAAACATGATGTTAAAAAAAAAGATCAAGTTAAGCAAACATTAATTAAAATCTTTATCTGGTTTGTCTAATATGAAAATATTGGGTATATTAGAATTTACATAGATTTAAAATTAAAGCAGTAGATCATAAATTTTACATGTTAAAAATATAATTGCTTTTACTCGGATGAAGTCAAGCACAGGTGGAGAATGACTAAAAATCAGCAACACAGTCTAGACTTTTCTCTTGTCTCCTTTTTTTGTTTGCGTGGTGAAGGCCCAAAATGATGGGTGATTGTACATTAAAGCAGGTGAGTAAACACAGAGCAGAATCACATCCGAGTGCTGTCAGAGCTTGAAATGACAATAAGTGGTTTGCCTGGTCATAGTGTGTGTGTGTGTCTAAGGCTATTGAGGAGCCGTGTAGAGCTGGGTGCGAGTGACAAGGTGAGGAGGGGGAACAAATGCCTGATCAGAAAACATTTCAGTTTCAGTCAGCTATGAAAATCAAGGCAGCCCTGTTATTGCTGAGAACGGCTATAGCGTAAAACGTGTTTTTGAATAATTTTCTGTGAACTTGGGAAGTAACAATAAACTTATTCGTGGTTTTTAAAAGTTGTAAAACTCTGTGTTGGCGTCCAAAAATTATTATTTTATAGTGAAACTTGTAATTGCTCATATCGCACACATGAACCCAAAGTACGACCTTTATGGTTTCAGTATTAATGGCCAAACCGTCTACGCCCCCCTTTCCCTCCCACCTCCCCCTGTTCTCCCACAGGAAAAGCTCTTGAAATTGTTCATAAACCGAAAGGAAGAAGTTGAAGGCCAGGACATTATTATTTTTTTTTTCCTGTCAGATTTGCAAAGATTATTCCCATCATGATCCTATTAGCCATGAGGAGAAATGTGACCACTTAAGATGGATTTATGGAAAAGTAGTCATCTTCACAAGAAACACTGGTCAGTGGATGAATCCACCCACAGAAACTTATTCCCTCTTTAAATTAAATTCAAGAAGCCATATTTGTGTTCTCAAGGTCAAATCTGAAAGTTGTAATCCCAGACCACAAGCACCACTTTAGGTTCCCAGCAGGCTCTTTTCATGAAACTTTGAACCTGTGGATGGGAAGCTGATTTAGCAGAGGATTAATCTGCCCAGCACCTGCAGTCAATGAAACCCTCCAACTGCAGACCCTCATAGCAACTTCTTACATGTTGTATAGATATACAGACACAACTAAGAAATAGCTATAACTGTATTCAACCTGTTTTCTGCATTTAAGATATATTTGTAAAAATTTCACAGTTATATGTTCAATGAAATCAGCTTTTAAGATACTGTCTCATCCGCATTACATTCAATCCGTTTGGTTCATGAATAGATTCATTCCCATGCACTCATCTTAATGAGTGAGGCTTACCTTCCTCTGCCCTTCCACAGTTTATTTTCCTCAGGTCAGAGCCCAAGCTCAAGGACCCCATGGCTGGCGCCATATGTGAGCGAAGCAGGGGGCGGTTCATTGGAAGCCTGCTGGCCATGCCACTGAGCTCAGGTAGGTTCCCCGAGCCGGATCCCCCCCACGCAGGCACCCAGGGGAGAGGAGGTGTTAAAAACCTGAAGGGCCTTTGCAAGGTCCCCCCCTGAGCACGCAACCATCTGCTGCCCTCCCCCGCCCAGCTGGCCACCTTTGATCCCACCAAATTTGAGCTAAAATGAGGATGATGACTGAGGTCTTCCAGTTTGCTCCGGAGAAAAAAAGGGGAAGGAGGGAGGAGAGGAAGAGCAGCGGTTCAGGGACTCGATGAAGACAGAAACTTGGTGATAACGATTATGACAATACGGTACATGCTTGTAATGGAGAGGTGTTTCTGGGTGGGAAAAGGCTGCAATTTATTAAAAACATATAGGTGGATTAACTTTCACATTATACATAAAGTTTTTACATTTCAGAGCCAAAGTGTTAAGGTCAGAAACAACACAGAATGGCTCATTGACAGTGGCTGATCCTGCACACTGAATAATGACAAAATAAAAGGTGGATTGTCCAATAATATAACAAAACAGGTGTAATCCTACTATTTGTCTCCGTTAATAGCAAAGGCCACTCTGAGACTAGGGCGATGTAATTGCAACTTTCTCATCCCCCTAATTAAAACATGTCTCTCAGACAGATGTAAACGGTGACTCGGGGTCAATTAAAATTGATATCAAAATGATCAAAATTGCTCTCTCACGTGAAAACATATGGATCGGTGCCAAACGGTTTAGAGTCTGCACGATAGGATCCTGAGCTGAACGCCCAACTCAACGACGAATCAGCGAGGGAGCTCCCAATCAGCAGTTTGCTGCAAATTGATTCCACCGAAAATATCATGTGAATAATTAAACGCATTGATTAAACAGTGAGATAATATTTAATTAAGGAGGCTCATTAGAATTCCTGGTGCGCCGTCATTAATGGGTCATTAACACAATTAATTGATTAAGTACCCTCTAACAACGGAAAAGGAATTCAATCCGTAATGAGTGCAACATTTTTAAAAGAAGTTAATCCCATTTTTGTGAAAGTCTTATCTTTGTGACCTACAAAACATGGTAAAACTTGCTGAAGCTTTTGTCAAGGACGCAGCTACAGAGGTTAAACCAGAAAAACAGGATTTGTTTTATCCAGTAAGACTGGTTTAAAGAAATATAAGCAAGTCTAAGAAAATATTGAAGAACATTTTGATTTATTTTATGATGCAAAAAAAAAATTACTATAATGAAAAAAGTTCCAATGTAAACTTTTAAGTTTAACTACATGATATTTAACTGTAAAACAATTTGTTTTATTTAGTCTGTTTTTTTTATGACATCAGAAAGTGCAAAGGTCTGCTGAATTACGCATTCGCATTGCAAAATCTGTGCCATAGAATATTTTGGCGAGGCTTGATCCACCTTCTTCAGAGAGAAGAAGACACAGCAGAGAAGTGACAGCTATGGCAGCCGTGTGTGTGATCAGTAGCGAGCTCCCCCGGTGAGATTCCTCACCCCTGTAGCGTGAACAATCCTCAGACGTGATCTGCCAGGCTAACCAGCTCGCATAAATAAAATCGGTTATCTTTGTATCCTTATGCTATCCCGTCCACACTCGGGCTGCATTTAATCACACCGGGGTCGTTTTTTTTTCTTTTTTTTTTTCTCCTGGAATAATCAGAGAGCCTCCGTGTGTCCTGGTCAAATGTATTAATCCTGCCTTCCGATGGCTGGCCTTATCAGCTCCCAAAGCCCCCCTCTCATGGGATCTGGGCTGCTGTCTCAGCTCCCTTTAATCTGCCCTGAGAAATTGTTAACAGGATGTAAATGCGTCCAGGGATGATATATGGCTTCTTGTATAACATACATGTTATTGTTAAGCGCTTTGCATGCAGCTTCTGAGATTATGCACACAGAGAATTGGAGAGATGGTATTGATTGATGGAATAACAAATGTCGAATATCGTTTTAGATGCAAATGATCAGACGAAGCTATAGTACAATTCTTTTTTTTTTTTTTCTTATTTTACTTTTGCAGCTTATAAATATAGACCAAGATGAAATAATGGAATAACTTGGAGGTTTATCTAAGGAAGCTATTTATGCAATGTAAGTTAGTGGAATTTAGAAAGATAGATCCCGACATTAGGATTATATTATTACACAAGAAACACGCATCATTGTGGTATGACAATTTAGATTTCTTTAAAGTGACCAAGGTGAAGAAAACCTCACATGAATAATGTTTCCTTCTTCAAGCCATCTTGAGATGTCGTATGAAATGAGTGTTTGTGACACTGAGAGATCTTTGTTTTCACCAGTCACCTACCCAAAAATGCATCTTAGGCTGAGATATTTTCTGACAAGAATCCTATCTTGTCAGTTTCAGTCAGAGCCCGTTTTGAGTCAAAGTCAACTTTAGCTCACAATCTGAGGGATTTCTATTTTGATGTACACTGTTTCATCTTTATTCTGTCAGCGTGAATGTCGCTGATAAGCATAGAAAATGTTCACACAAAGCTGTCACCAACTGCATTTTAAAAACTTTTACAAAAGATATGTATACACTTTCAACTGAAGGTATTGTGTTAAATCATATCAGCGGTTTTAAGCTACTGTATGTATGTTTTCAGAAATACAAAAAAAATCAACAAGGAATCGTTTAGCTTATAAACAGAAATTAGTCATTAATCTACACAATGAAATTCTAAAATTTTTCTGATTTGCTGTCTTTAACTTTTCTTTGTTCTGCAGGGTGAAGATCAGAGAAAGTCTTTGTTGTCACTTCCTGTCAGGGTTTGTTAGGACTCAGCATCAGTTCCAACAAACAGGAAGCTCACAGATTTTTCTGTATCACAGTAATTAGACACCCCACCCCTTTCTCTATTTCAAATGGGATGCAAACCAACTCAAAGTACTGTCTCCCATGATTAAAGACGCCTCATTATCTGTAGCTAGTCTGCAGTGAATTCAAGCCCCTGCAGAGACACGGACACAATTTAAAATATGTCACTGAAACACAGAAGAAAATCTGTTATTTTTCAGTATACACCCATTTATACATATAAATAATAATAATAATAATAATATTATACAAATGTCTTAAATACATAATTTCAGCTTAATCAGGGCTCACATTTTTTCAGTAGTTTTAATTAGATTTAATCAAAATAAATGTTTTTAATGTTAAATTAAGAGAAAACTAAATGACAACTTGCCAAGCAAGTCACTTTTTATCAGTCAAAAGTCTAAAACTCAAATTAACTTAACTGTTTTATATCCTGATATCCATGTAGACATCTGTTCATTTGTTTATTTGTTAACAAAATAATATATGAATCATTGGTTTTAATGAAACCCTCAGCTAGAAATCATTGGATAAAGATTGTTGATTCAAAATGGTCTCCACAACTTACTGACTTTCGCAAACAAAAACTAGGTTTTAACTCAGTCAATTTTACTGATTTTGAACTCAAATAATTGGTGTGGTAGCTGAATGTCATCCACATCAAGTATTATGAAAGTTAACAGATTTTACTTGATCTTTGCTGCAAGTTTTTTCATTCTAGAAAGAAAAAAATAATCATTCCATTAACCTCCAAGGAGCTGGCGGCTCATATGTGGACAAAAATGCATGCCAATGCAAGAGTTCGGGTCTTAGGAGGTTAAGGATAGCTAGTTTTTATTTAATTGATTTCTAATAAAACAAAACCTTTTTAGCATCAAGTCAAATGCAATGCTCTATATAACATTCCAAGCAAATAATGCACTACAGGGGTACCCTGACAGTATCCAGCAGCAGCGTGTCTGAGAAACCAGGCAGAAAGTGGCAGAACAACAGGCACTTCCTGCCACACCTAAAGGGTCTCCACTGAGACACAAAGGCATGAAAAAATTTGAGCAATACATTTGTCCGGCAAAAATAATTACCACAATTCCAAGTGTTGAGTGGATCTGCATGGTGGCAACCATTAATGGAAATGTTACAAATGAAGCCCCCTTAAATAATGGAAAACTTCTGACCGCTCTCAGCAAGACGGTGGCAAAATGTGGACACTTCTCAAGCAGACTGATTAGGTTGAGGATGGGACTTGGCTGGATGACAGAAATTGCAGCGCTTCCCTAGGGAATAAATTTGCACCTGCTCTGTCTACAAAAACGGCCCCAACTGCCTTTACACCATGCACCGAGCTTAATTATAAAAAACATGGCTAATTTGCACACTTTGCTTCAAAATTGGAATCCAGTTCACCACTGAGTCTGTTAATTTACACAGGAAGCTGCCGACTGAGAGAGGACGGGACGGTGATGAATTTGACAGCAGACCGGACAAAGAGCGGACACGGTGAAAACGTCCACATGCCGAGTCGGGGAGTCGCACTCACTTTCCCTATCTCTGTTGTCACGCAGTGTTCAGTGAGGGAAAAACTAACTTTGATTTAACATGCCGGAGGAGTAATCCCAACTGCTTCATAGTGAGGGATAATCTCCATAAAGTGAAATCACAGAGGGGTGGTTAAATGGAAAAGGAGTCTTTTATGACAGGTGACCCGACTGATGATTCCATGAGAAAATATATGTTGCTAAAAAGGTGGATGAATTGTGACAGTTTTCATATTAAGCAGACTTATCTGAAGCAAAAAAAAGCATTAAAAGCAGCAAGTACATGGACCGATACCATCACAAATTGACCTGCCAATCACCTCTCTCTGGCTTTAAAGGTACAGATAAGGTATTTAAGGTCATTGAAAGAAGATTCCTGTCTGTTGGCCTTCCTCCTTACTATTATCACAGCCGTGTTTTGCTCCCAACAAGAAAGCGCCTCAGTCTCTCTTGCAACATGAAAGAGATCTTGGATAATTCACCCAGGCGCAAAAACTTAGACTATTTCACAGTTGGGATTTTACAAACTGAAATGGGCCTTTAATACTTCCTTCCACGTCTGAGGGCTCAGCAGCGGTGGGGTCGCGGGGTGGATCTTCCCGAGGCTTATGAGGTAATCTCATTGATATTTATTCATCTAATGATGACGAAGAATGTAAACTAATAGCTGCGTTCATTTCAGGATGACCCCAATGAATCTCTCATATTAAAGTAGAGAATTGTACATAAAAGAAGCTCCAAATCCTCAAGTCTGACACAGATTAAGCTCCAAGGCAAACCAATCCCAGCAAGGTATTAAAGTTAGCAAATGGTAGATAATACCACAAGATTCAAATATGTATGTCCAGCAATGATCCGGTAAGGGTAATTTTAAGCTCCTGGAAAATTGGATGTAAGTAAGGCTCAAATAAAGACTCTAATTTTTCAAACTAAAACTTATTTTCCTGTCCTCAGTGGCCCTCTTTTGATGAGTCTCAAAAGGAATATAGAAACAGACTAAAAACAAATTTCATCTTCAAATAACGTAGTTCGTGTACAGTAATTACAAAGCCCAGTTTTAATATGACGCAGAGATTGAAGAGACGGCGATAGTGGGGCTTGAGTTGTTCATGGGAGACAGAGATGGCAGAGGGAGGCTGGAGACAGAAAGTCGAGAGCAGGGAGAGTGTTACTTTTTGGAAGGGATCACTCCTCACGTCGAGCTGGAGCTGTCGTACCTGTCGTTGAGCTGCTGACAGGCGGTTTGTTTGAATGGAAGGGTCACGCAAGGAGCAAAGGAAGTGAAAGAATGCTAAGGACACTCAAAGTTACTGATAGCAAGAGGGATCAGGCGGCAAAGGTGACACTGTGATTTATTGACTCCTTAGGGGGTCATCTTGACCTAAATTTAAGGTCGTTAGAATATCTATGGATGGCACGGTGGAGCAGTGGTTAGTGATGGAAGTAAAAAGCTGATAAAGAAAATGGATGGATGGATGGATGGAAATATCTAAAAATTTAAATTAAATTTCTGTACCATTCACTTTTCACAAAATGTAGAGTAGAAATAGAAACGATACAATAGAAATTTTTATTTTTTTAACTGAGTAAAAATAAATGGAATTTTAAAAAAACTAAAAGTGGATTTCATAGATCCTTATACGCATCAAAGCAGCAGGTAAAGCTCTCCCTCTCCCTTCATCTGAAGTCTGCTCCTCTTTAGCTGTTGTTTTTCTTTTGTTTACTTAATATTCGCAGGCGTTCATGCTGTCATCACCTGTGAAATGACTAAGCTTTGAGCATAAAGCTCTAATGAGAAGGCAAACAAAAGGTACTCGTTTTGGTATTGCATCATTAAACAAAGATACAGTATGAACCAAATCCCTGCAGCTATCCAAACATGTAGCTTTTTATATTGCCTCTTGTTGCTGGCCGTTGGGCCTGCATGGCCCTGAGGACAGCTGTTGACACTGTTACTAGTGCATTTCCTGTTAAGTCTACCAGCTGCCTCTCCTCTATTCTCCGTGGCCCCCTGGAAGGGCAGGTCAAACAAGTATCACCAGCCGTCTCGACGACAGACAGCTTCTTTCTGCCTCTGGCTGTTACAGTATCACCAGGCTGTTATGGCACAAAGAAAACCAGTCAGCGTAGAGACCACAATAGCCTCCCAGACCCACCTCACCGAGCCCTCTCTCCTATTAACACACACTCTCTGTGTTGTAGGTTGAAACTATAACTGGATAAGGGCTTGAAAAGTATGAACCGCAAATGCAATGATAACATGGCTGCAGCTGAGTGTATGCCGGCATTAAAGCTGAGCAACAATTAAGTTGCAGCTGAGCACACAGCAGTTCATTTATAGGAAAACATCAGTCATAGAACATGGAAATGGTTGATAATAAATCTTTGGCTACATGTCTGCTGAAACAACAATTCAGCCAAACAATGAAATCATGTACAACCAGAACACTAAAAAATAAAAAAAAATTAATTGTAATATATAAATATAAATTTAGCACAAAAAGTAATAAAATTTGTGTTTGGTAGATTTTTTTCTTTGTTGTAACAATGCTTCTTTGCACTAAATCTAATGCCTTTGGAAAGCCTATTCATTTCCCTTTTAAATGGTGCCACGTTTGTAAGGAACATGCATTTGTGGGATGAGCAGTAATGTGGGATGGGCACATTAAAAAATTGCCAAATCTTTGCTGCTACAATTGTCACTTGTTTTGAGCTTCTGGTATCCCCAGGTTCTGTCAATCAGGTGCTCGGTACAAGATTTATTGTCAAGAAGCATTGTTACAACAAACACAAATTCCCTTTCTTGTTGTGCTAAGTATATATTGTACACATTTAAATATATATCACTCCTAGGTAAAAGAAGAAAAAAAAAAGAATAGGAAAAGAAAAAAGAAAAATCCAAAGCCTCTGATGATTGCAGCAATTTGAGTTAGAAGCAGTAGCATCACAAAATAGCAAAACGAAGAATGAAGTGTTCAACTAATTAGCTGATATACATAAAAAAGACAGTGGTGGTCTTGTGATGCAAATACGTTCTCACAATGTGAATATATGTATATCCTCAAAAAAAGGCCAAAACCATGATTTTCTTATTCAGACGTGAGCCTCTTTTTTTACACTGCACAACTGCTAATGGAATCTGACCATTCTGATGGAGCGGGGGCCTTTTAAGAGTGGACCATGTAAAAGTTGTTGTCATTATTGAAGATGGCAGTGTTCTCTTC
>JARVJO010000173.1:1773694-1796618 GCA_031762555.1 Cynodonichthys magdalenae | reverse complement strand
TTGAGAAGGTGTCGTATGATTAAAGCAGTGATTGGAGATAGCAAGATAAGAAGGATATTGGCAGAGATAAAAAGCAAGTTACCGCGTTTAAAGTGGGCTGTGATCAGCCATTGCAGTGAGGGAAAGCAATGACAGGTGTATCATCGACGGAGTTCGCTGGGAGGAAAAACAAGAATGGGTGACTCCTCTGGAGCTCTGCGGCTAAAATTAGAATATTTTACAAGACATGAACAATGGGCTGTTAGATCGCTGAATAAACATTTATAAAAGTATTTTTACTCCAAGTGATAATGACCCTCTGTGTTTGTGCATATTCACAACAAGTGAGGAAAATATAGCTTTAACAAGATAAAGAAGCCACTCTGTCTTGCTTGGGAAGGATAAAAATGAAGCAAAGGGAAAAACTATAAGAGGAGGCCAGTTGTGAGTTAAGAGAGGTGCAGGACTCTGCGTTTATTTTCGATGTCACAGACTTGCTTTTTCAGCATTTCATGTTCCTGGCCAAAGTCCCGGACACAAACCCCGCCTGTAACATTCAATAAATATAATAAACATCCTTGTGAAACAAATTGTTCATAAGCTACGTGTTTAATTTTTCAGGTCTCCTTGAACCATATATTTCCTTATTAGTTTGGAGACATTTGCTTGGCTTGAGTGGATGGATGACGCTGTCAGGGGCCTGGGCATTATGGCGGCTCTGTGTGAGTGATTTCTACCAAGAAAAGCCTATTAGGCCTGACAGGGGGATGATGATATTAGGCCATCATCATTCAGGAGACACCGCCCCCACCAACCCCACTACATCCTCATCCATCAGACAGCCCAAAACACCCCCTTTTTCTTACTCCCTCCCAGTATACTCCCCCAAATTTCCTTCCTCTACAGACCTTTATTTTTTTCTTATAATTTTTTTTTATTTTGCACTCACAGTCTTCTCCTCACTTTCTCTTGTTTATTTTTATTGGTTTGTATACTCCCATTATAGTTCTGCTCATCACTTTTCCTTTTCTCTGCTCCTCTCTGATGGCAAACACAAAGACAAATTCCGCCCTTTTCTTAGCCCATGAAACATTTAACATTTCATTCCAGTTCTTGGCAGACGCAAGTAAAAAATGACCTAATGAATCTTACTTATTGTCTACCCTGAGTGCAATCATGAGCTAAATATGAGATCCCTGTCTCTTGGCCTGCATCCATTGTCTTCCTGGCCTTCCCTGCTCTTACTCATTCAGTGAGAATTGAGATTTTTTGCTTTTAAAAAATTGTGCAAACCAGAACAGCTAATCACCATATTCACAGAATGTGTGATTTTCTTTTGTACTCCGTCAGAATATTAGGGTGGTTTCTTCATGTTTATTAAGTTTGGTTTGGTGTTGCGCTATGGGGCACCAAGTGCAAAATAAGAATGTCACTAGCATATTTCACTGTTTAGTTCTCATTCAAAGTGTAGATGTGTAATTTTCCTCTATTATTATAATATTTTGTTGTTGCTATTTAACTCACCATTCTAACATTTTGCTGTTTTTATTTACTAAATGTTAAATAAAATGTTAAATGTCATAGGTCCTATGTTAAATCCTGAAAATTAAAAATTAAAGGTTGCAGCTAAATGATAAAGCTTATATTTTAGAGTTTTGGAATGCAGCAGAAAGCCTTTGTTATTGGTGCAAGGCTTTGTTTTGACATTGTCATCCTGCAACAAAAGCAAAAGCTATCCACCTCAAGTTTTCACTCCTGCAGATAGTTTTCCTCGTCAAGCACCTGATTTTAAATCTGAGCTGGTATATCGTTCAATGCTCGGAAGCTACAGTGAATGTTGGTTCCTAGTGTCTCTAGTGTTTGCTTTCTTTAGTTTCTAGTACTTATCTGTGTTTTTCCTCACAGACATTCTTACTTGTGACTCTTCTGTGTGGATCTCCTTTTGTTTTATTCCTGCGATGTTTAGATTTTGGACCTTCTCAGTAAAACCACTCACCTTTGTACTGTATATACCTGCCTGCTCGTTTTCCACTAACTTTCTCCTTGTTCTCGTTGCTGCCTCTCCTCCGTGGGCTCCTGGACACCTCCTCTCCTTCCTGGAACAAAGGAAGAGGGGAAAAAAAAGCAAAGTTACAGTTTTCATAAAAAATGCCAACATGAAAAATGTTTTTCCTTCTGGGCTACTAGTGCACTATGGCAGAGAGATGAGGAGTGCAAGCAATTTTGCTTCTTTAATTTTTTTACTTTAGGTTTTTTTTCTGAGGCAGTGAAACACAAGGATTCTTATTTTATGTTGAGCACAAATGAAAACATGGTTCCATGTATTTTGAAGCATCTGCCTGGATATCACATTTAAAATCAGAACATTGAAACAAATAAAAACTGTCTCAACTCACAATTAGTTAAAAATTTAAACTGAGCTCTAAACTACAGAATCTAATGTTAACGTAGTTTAACGCATGGCTAACAGACTGTGTTCCTCAATTAACCACAATGAGGCAAAAAGTGTAGAACTTCTGCACCAAGACAATGTTAACATTCAACTTTTAAAATATAGTTTGACTCCCCAAATTATCAGATAGATACTTTATTGATCCCCTTGGGGAAATTTAAGAATTCTCTGCTTTTCACCCATCGCACATGTGAGCACTGAGCACACACATGAGGAGCAGTGGGCTGCCATTTTTGAGCAGCTGAGGGGTTAAGGGCCTTGCTCAAGGGCCCAGAGTGGGGCTGGTCGGTCTGGGGAGTTGAACCAGCGGTCTTCCGATCACAGGCTCACCTTCTCTAACCACGCCCCATGTCAGTAAAGTAGGTAGAACTTGACAGCAGAAGAAGCCGTCTGGGTTTATAACAGTTCAGCAGGTGTGTTGTGGCCACTAGACTACAACTCCAAAATGTAGTTGTGTTGGACTGACTTACTCCAGATTTACACTGCATGTGGCTCCGCTCTGCTCTGGTGTGAAGCACAGAGGTGCTCTGAGAAGCATGCGCAGGAAATGCAAGATCATGCAATAAGTCCAGTGAAAAAAGTGGAACTCAGACCAAATCAATTCTTTCTGTGGAAGATGGACTAGAAACAACAGTTGAAACTGCATCACTGCTCTTTTTTTGATTCCATATTTCAAAATAAAATCCATACATTTTGTGTGTATAGATATGCTTCCATCTGCTTCCCAAACAGAATGATACATATTGACAGCATGTTTGTGTAAATATACCCATATATTTATTAATATAGCTAGAATTTCGACAAAATTCAATGTTTTTGGGGAATTATTTTGAAAATACAGATGCTGTGCTTATTACTTTTCCTGTTGGTGCAGTGTGATCTATCTAGATTAACATTGTACGTGCTCCGCCATCTGGCAAATATAGTATCTAATGTAATTTTGGTGGATTGCCATGCAAATGCATTCATTATAATGGATGCGGTTTTCATGCGGAGGTTGAAGCAGCGCGGATGCAGTGTAAACTAGGGGTGAGTTTCCAATTTTAAAACTCTCACCCAAATCATTGCTTTAATAGTTGGAATCAAATTTAAGTTATAAATAAAGGACCTTATGTGCAAACAATTTAATGTTGTATTCTTATATATCTTACTTTAAAATAAGCTGCATGTTATATATTGTTTCTGCTCATTGAGTATTTTTAGTTCTCCAAGGATTAAACAAACAACAAACAGAAGATGGTCTCTTTAGAAATCCATCTGACCCTGAAGTCCATCTCTTTACAGCACCAGCCTTTTGTTGAAGACTAAACCTGAGTCCAGCCCATCTGACCCCAGCTTTGGTTCAGAGTGCTTGTAATTGGGGCCCTCGAGACCCAGTACCCTGCAGGGCACAGATAAGTCACATTGGTTGGACGGCTCGGCCAGGCATTGTCTTTATGCTTGTTTCACATGCTGATCAGAGCAGCTGATGGCCAACTGTTGGCTTGTTGAAACCATTTGACATGAATTATAGTAAATGGTTTCAACAAGTCACTAATGTCACTTTGTCATGTACCAGAGAATGTTTTGGAGAGGTTGTCTGTATTCAGGGCTTCAATGGGAACTTCTAAATTTAGTGAATGGTAAATGTATTAGCCTGGTAGCTTTAAAAACACACACTGTATTAAGGTGCAAAGAAATATGTGTGCACTTATAAAATTCATTGTTTGAGTCTCCCAGTTTCTGCACCATTTTTTCCTATTCTTTCTTGATTTAAAAGAAACAGCTTCTGTGTTTGGTGAGCTCATTATGCACCACATACATTTAAAACATTGTTTTAACACATTCAAACCAATTTCAGTCCATCTGAATGACGATTGTTAATAAACTGTCTTTTTTTTTCCCCAGGGGAGCATTATGCATGTTCAAACAGCATTCGTGGTTTACTGCTTTCCATCATGTTGTCTTTGAATTTTTTCTAAATTTTCATTACAGCATGACAGGGTTGGCTATGCAGATGCAGGTCAGCTGCTTTTTTAAGAAGCTCCTCCCAAAGAGTTGTTGTCTTTGTCAGTCATTCCTGGGAAAAATGACTTCACTGTAAATTTACAATCTGGGCATTAGTCAGTTAGATTCCTGATGTCTTCATGTGTTCTCATTGTCCCTCAGGCCATCACAAGGGAGCCACAAATGACTGACAGCTTCCTATAAGGTTATTTTTTAAACCATAGGAGAATATATATATATATATTAATTCTCAACCATCCATGATGCGTTGTGACAAAAATTCCCTCTTGCATTGCATCAATCTGCCACATGTTCACATGATAAATCATTGGTCGCTGAAATTGTACATTTTTACTCTATTAGTTCAGGACAAATACACAATAAAGCACAATAGTTTGAATATACAGTATGTGCCATACTCTACTTCTAAATGCTTTGGTTTGCTGTAAAACTAACCCATTTCTTATCACACCCAACCCCTCCCCCACAAAAAGGACTAAACTTACGTCGGCTAATCATTCTCAGCTCTAGTCCCAAATAGATTGGGGATTACCTCGGACGTGAATATGTCAGTGTGATCAAAAATGACAGAGGCAGACTGTCTGAGTTGTAGAGCAGTGGCTTTCAAGGTTTTATGCAAAACATGATCTCTCTTCCTGATTTTCCATTTAATACAGTATAGACATTAATTAAAAGATTATTCCTGTGTAAATCACACCAGCTGTTTGCAGTTGTCCACACATGCTCTTGGAGCTTAAATTGAATGTCTGCTTTAAAACAAAAGCAAAAACCTTAAAAAAATTAAATTCCATGTTGGTTGGTTATCATTTCAACAAATATACACCAATAAATGGCTGGTTAAGCACTTAAAATGATGATGAAATGATCATAATTTAAACAATGCAAAATACTTAATTTATTTGGTCTTGTGTAAAACACAGATGACAGGTGGGCGAAGACTCATCATAAATGTTTATGGTGGAATTTGTTCTGTGTGTTTAAGTTCAGGCAAAATCTAAAGACAAAAAATATTTAAAACAAATATATAACATTTATTGAAGAACTGTGTATTGCCTGATACATTGCATAAGAAAGCATTAACCAACTGTCATGTGTTAGAAAGGCATAATAGGTGATGGAGACAACACTCAGCTAATACTGTATCAAATTTTAGCTCATTATCTGTTAAAATGACTGAACTATAGCCTTTTTATGCTAGTTATGGTTCATTAGCTACAGATTGATCTCCAGTTTGAGTTTGAGAAATGTGGTGGGCTTCCAATCCTCAATACTTTCCCATATAACAGGGGTTGGCCCATCCATCCATCCATCCATCCATCCATCCATCCATCCATCCATCCATCCATCCATCCATCCATCCATCCATCCATCCGTTCATCCATGCATTCATCCATTTTTAACCTGCTTTTCCATGCATTGTGCAAAAGGTGATGTACACCCTGGACACATCACAGGGCCACACAGAAGGCGTTTACGCACTGCAAGGCCAGCCTAGGCTTCTATCCCGGGTTCGTAGATTTTGCATTTGTTTTTTAGGGTTGGCTCCAGCCCGACTTCTGGAACCTGGCCAGGTGAGGTTCTAATCAGGCTGGGCTGCTCGGCCCAGTTTGACGTCATGTAATGTAATGCTGATCATTTTATTGGTTTGTTTGCAGCGGGGGGGGACAAGGTTCAGGAATCGTTCTAACAAGTCTGGCAACTCTTTGCAAATCCTATAGATCTAGTAAATAACGACTATAATGACGGTAGCATGCAGCAACAAGCTAATAATGTTAGTAGATTACCAGTCAGTGTCGTCTCACTCTAGCCGCTTCAGCGTGTTGTTGCTGCATGGCCACATACAGTCTTCGGTAACTCTCCGCCGTATTTTGCATTGCATTTCATCGCCTAAATCTACATTCCCAGATCTGATCTTGCACTTCAATCTGTAATTTAACTATATGCATAAACACAATCAAAACAAACAAGACCTCTGTGGGAGCATCCATTGTTGAGTCGCAAACAAAATTACTTCATTATCTTAATTCGCCCTTTTCCAGTAAGAAGTTCCCACCCACTTCAAGGCGGCTCTCTGCACAGTGCGAAAAAAGCAGGGCCGGCTTGGGCTTAGGACAGGGCCATCTGTGACCAGACCTGGCCAGGGCCTAGAGACAAACAACATTCACACTCTAACTCACACCTGGGGACAATTTACAGTTGTCGTTTAATCTAACATACATGCTCTACATTTGTGGGAGGAAACCAGAGTCAGCAGAAAATCCACATGTGCACGCAGAGAGAATGCAAACACAAAAGTCCCTGGTGGGATATAAGTCTATGACCTTTGTTCTGTAAGGCACCGTTCTAACCACTGCTCAAAGTACAGGGGAGGTCAGTAAAATTTGCTCAAGGGCCCTGATAAAAAAGTCTACCTTTAATTACTATCTGGCTATAAGGATTGATCTGTCTTATTTTTTTATTTTATTTCTTTTGCCATAAATAGATGACATTTGGGATGCTGTTCTGTTTTTCAAAGATGCTAACAAATTTTCTTTTGTTGTTTTTGATTGAAAAATTCAGGTTGTGACTTTGAAATCATTGGCCGAGGAGTTCACAGACGGCAGCAAGGGCACCCCTAAAATATTGGTGCTTGCCAAAGTAAAACAAGCCCAATCACAGGTTTATTGCTAGTACACAATGTTGATTGCAACTAAATCTCTATAAATGTGCATATCATTGTTTAAAACAAGTGATTTTTGTCGTTATTAAACTTGTTTTTATACTTCGAGTCACACGTCTTGTTCCCCCTGCTGAATGACAAAAAGTTGCAAAGTTTCCATCTGCTCTCCTGCTGCTATCCCGCAGCCGTCGTGTACATTGCCCCAGTCAGAACTCTGGGACGCAGACCTTGCGGCTCAGAGAGTGTGATTGGTTAGAACTTTGTGGGCGTGTGTTCATGAGGAGCAGGAGGCCCAGCTGTGATCCAGGTGTGATCCAGCTGTGATCCAGCTCCGATCCAGCTCCGATCCAGCTGTGATCCAGCTCCTCAGCGCTGAGCAGCTGAACCAGAGCTGGACCAGAGAAGATCTTCCTCTGGGGTGTTATTTTGTTTAAATTATTTTTTGTCTGAAGCTTGTTGTTACAAGAGCTAGAACAGCAGCTGGTTTTGATCCTATTGCATGTGAGCCTGCAACTCTATCAGCACCGTTAACCTAAAAAAAAGTTTTTCCTCCACAGACTCTTCACCCAATGTAACACTGCTCGTTGAGTGAAATAAAAAACAGAATATTCAGCCATCATTATTGTTGTTTATATACAGTACTTAAATGACCTGGGGAGGGCAGAGGGAGGAATTGTGATCATTTTTGGCCGTCGCGTCTTCAGCCCGTTTATACGTCCAAAATGAAGCAATCACCGACCCACTGTCTTATGTTGTATTGAAGTATAATCCAAGCTTTATACATGCATCCATATAACCAGTGGTGGGATGTAACAAAGTACAAGAATTTTGTTACTGTACTTAAGTACATTTTTCATGTAACTGTATTTTACTTAAGTAGATTTAATCATTGGTACTTTCAACTTTTACTTCACTACATTTTACATTAAGTATCTGTACTTTCTACTCCACTACATTTCTGTAAAAAAGTACAAGTTAAATTCACGTCACGTCACATTATGGTTTTTGATTTGTGTTTTTTAGTTTGAACGTAATCAATGGCGAGAGGAGAATTGCTGTAATTGGTCCACTGAACCACTGCAAAGCAGTAAAATACCATTAGACCCTCTTTCAAGAAGAGTGAGGCGATTCTGCATCGCCTGCTGGAGCATCAGTGGCAGCACTAGCCCACCCAAAAAGGAAAGGAAATGCTCCACTCATGGCTTTATTTAAAATACTTATTCAAATTAACTGGTTCAAAAAACAAGATTTGATAGAGGACAGCTTCTGTAGCTCTTGTCACAATGTCCGATGATGCACAGAAGTCCAAGTGTGAACAGTGTCACAGAGGGTAAACATAAAAACATGCATTATCCGCAGCATTGTTCACTAAAATGACACCACTGGTGTATTAAAAATATACATAGGCACACTTCATAGTATTGTAGACCATTAGGGAATACATTAAGCAAGTACTTTTATTTTTAATACTTTAAGTACTTTTAAAAGGAAGTACTTACTTACTTTTACTCAAGGAAAAATGTTAATGTGGTACTTTTACTTTTACTAGAGTACATATTTGTCTGTTTATCTGTACTTTTACTTAAGTACAATGTTTGAGTACTTTCTCTACCACTGCATATAACAAATATGTTTAAATAACTGGCCATTGACCCTTTATCAAAATCTCTGTGTGTACGGGGGTGTGTGAGTGTGTTTGTGTGCTTGATTTGCAGACACTGGATGGTGTCAGTCCTCAGACAACCCCCCAGCTCTTTAGCTGGGCCTAATGCCCTTTTTACCTCCCCATTTTTTTCAGCCCATTCAAAACCTGTCAGTCACAACTATGAATTCTATTAAACCTTAAGGGTGCGGAGCATTCACCTGAAAGAAAAGAAAATGATATAGACAGTTTCTGTGGATTTATGAACCCTGTAACTTTAAATGTGTTGTCTCTCTGCTCCTGAAACTTATTGTTTTTCTTTCTGCATTTTACTTTTTCTTAAACTGAGCAGAGGAGCTAAAATCTTGATCTGAGGTCACATATTAAATGAGTACAGAAACGAGGAGTCAGCAGAGCCGGCTGGAAGAGAAATGTCTCCGTGTGTGAATGTGCTGAATGAATGAATGTGGGTCATGATTTATCATGCCCAGAGAGCCACTTTCCACCTGTCCTGCTGAGCCCTGATGGCTGCAGCCTTTATGCAAAAAAAAAAAAAAGAAAACGAACTCCCGCTTTTCATTTTGCTGCTCCCATCACAGCACTTTGCTGCAACCAGAAAGCCAGACTCTGCATTCCTCAAAGTACTCCAAGTGCCACAAAATGACCACGGGTTTCGGTTTTATTGAACTAAGAAAAAATAATAATAAAAATTACCTCCATGTGCAAGCAAGTTATTATGCATCAAAGAACAGTTTAGATTATGAAGAAGGCAAAGAGTCATGATTAAAAACAAAAGGGTGGCTCGTTCAGAGCTCCATATACCTGGAGGGGGTTGGTAAATTTAGCTGACTTGCACCACCATTCCGCAGGTATCTGTCATCAATCAGGATTCTAGCAATATATTAATACTTTCCCCACAGCTTACCATTTGTAAAGTTGAGTTTATGTGCAATATAATTAGTGGCTACTGAAATCTTAATGCTCCAATGGCCATTTGTGGACCATTAATCAAAAGTTGTGCTCTAAAGAGACGAAACGTCGTGTGTGGCGAGGATTATGTATTGGTTTGAATGTGCGTTCTGTGCCGATCAATTTCTCCTTTCAGAAACTTGAGCAAGCTCCCACGCTTAGAGTGATCAGCGAGCGCCTTCCAACCTGCAAATTAGGCAGAAAGGGCTTGAAAGTCTGAACTGAAAATGACCCCTTTTAGTTTAAATAGTGGGGGGATCTCAAAGGCTCGACATGTGAGGAGAGAGGGGGTGTCCGTGACTAGTGACACGCGCTTGTTGCTGGAGGTGTTGGAGCAAACCCTGCAGTGGTAGTGTGTGGGTCCCTGCAAGAGCAAGCGACCGCAACAAAAGCTCTCAGTCAACAAGCTGTTTAATATCCATTATTATGAAGTGAACACAAGCCCCCGGACAGGTAAAAACATCTTCATTGATCCGCTGATGGCGAAATAGAAATATTTTCTCAGACCACTCACCACCACAAAGTGGCCCCTTTCACAAAGACAGGGAGCAAACAACAAAGAGAGAGAGAGAGAGAGAGAGAGAGAGAGAGAGAGAAGAAAGAAAAGCTAAGAGGTATACGGGAGGCCTGACATTCTGCTCCTTTGGTAAATAATAGCACCAGCAAGCTGGCCTATCCATAACCTCTGAAGCCACTGTCTGCCAAGATAAAATGTTGGGCCTGTTTCTCCTGAGCCTTGGAAAAAGATCAACACGGCTGATGGAGTTTTATTTGTCTTTAATGTCACACTCAGTCTGGGCTCTCTGGAAAAACAATCTCGAGTAAACACTAATGACAAGAATGCTCTCAGACACTTCAAATTGGACGTTAAGCACAGTGCTGAAAAGCCATTGCACCCCAGTAGATCGCTAATCTGTTGAACCTCTGAAGTGGATAAGACCGTGATGAAAAAACCTTGGGAGCTCTTCACAATACAGATTGATGATGCGCAGGGCAGGACTTTGTACCTGCTCCCCCAATCAAGAAAGAGGCAAATTTCACTTGTTTTTGTCTCACTGTGTCTGATTTTCCTAACTGATTTTTATATATATATATATATATATATATATATATATATAAATATATATAAATCTCTCATCTATGCTGTTTCTCAGTTGAAAATTATCAAATTGCATGTTTTACCAAAGTAATTGCACATTTTTATGTCCTGTTGACACCATTTCCTTGTCTGCTATCTTTTAACTGTGCTTTATTGTGTCTCCTCTCTGGCAAATTGTGTATTAGACGCCTGCTCTTACATTTAAATGGAGGCATATCCTTTTCTGTGAGCTTTTCATATGAGCGCTTTGTCAAAAGGAAAGGAGCTGAATGACACTTGGTATGCTGTTATTTTGTGAACTACTCTGCTTAGCGTGAAAGCAGAGGGCATCGCTTCCCAGCAGGAAGTGGACAGCTCTTCCCCCTGTAATGATGCATAACTAGGACACTTTCATTCACTCCTGCGAGCCTCATGAGGACTGGGCCCTCAAACCTAACTATTATAGTCCAGCTAATGTCAGAGAGTCAGATGCATTTATTATTATATTTTGGTCTTGATTACCCTTCTTTACAAACACTCACCCCCTTCAACCACGCCTACATTGTCATCCATTGCTCTCTGTCTACCAGACCTCCCTTTCTGGTCGAGTTTCATCTTTAATTCAAGCCTGATTTTCAGTCCTGTTCAGGTGGCGTAAACAAGCACACCCATGCTATAATAAAAAAATGTTGGCGTAACAAAGAATTCCGAGCAGTACAGGCCTACATAAGCAAATTATCACTGCTAAATTAAAACCCTAAGCACAGGCTAGATGGTAATAATGTTGTAGATCTCTTGAGCAACAACAACCTGGGTGCTTAACTTTATTTATTTCTCTCTAGGCAGTGTATCAGACTGTTTTAGCAGCTGTAACAGCCTTGTAAAAAAAGGTCTGTATTACAGTATTCATAAAACAGGTAATGCAGATTAGTGTCTGCTGAACCTTATGGATGAGCACAAATGTGTGTTACGGCTTCTGATTTTGCAGAGCACCCATATTATTAGCATGATGCACGATGGCAAAACAACAGCAATAATGATTCTCCTGGATTATTACATGTTAAGATTTTCAAGCCACTTCCTTAGTTGTTTGTCAGGGGAGTCTCTGCTTTGTGGAGCAACATTAAAACCCCATTACCAGGGGTCTCATTTTAGTGCATAATAGCGTTCATATTTCAGAATACTTCTTTGTTTCCTCAACTGTTGATTGTTATTCATGCAATTCAATATATAATCTCCATATTTGTTGCAGAACCAACCTTGATGTGTATACCAAACTCTTGCTCACCTCCCACCTTTCAAATCAGGGCTTATTGCGATAGCATCGAGATTATTTTTATGTTTGAAGTTGCCATATCAGAAAAGAGCAGGCAATTTGCACGAGCATCAAAAACACCTCATTTAAACATCGTCAAATTACAGCACAGGAGGACTTGAAATGATATCAAATGTTCTGTTACGTTGCTCCTTTTTTCCCCTTTGCTAAATATAAAAATAATGTTCCTGCCTTTTTAGTGTTTTTCATGAACGCATACTTTCAAGTGCCTAGTCGAGAAGAATGTTCAAGCTGTTTAGTTGTGGTCACAGTAGGCAAAGGTGGCATATTTTTTTTATGGGACAATAGTCGCATTTTGATGTACCACTAAAACACGCCTCCACTGCACCTCTTTCAGCCGTGGCCCGCCTGAATTCAAGCCGATTATGGATAACAACCACATTACAGCACGATACATCAAAGAGCGAGCTTACCGCTCAGTGGGGAGCCACTCAGGCACATTTCAAAAAGCTACCCATTCAAGAGCTCTCACTGGAAGCATGTTATGCATTAAATGTGTCACAGGAAAGTGCCTTCTGAGCCATCTGATTACTGGCCTCAGTGGCGCTGCTGTGTAGCTGTGCTGGTCTCATTAAAAAAATAACAAAGAAATAATAAGTGCGGGGAGGGAAGACGCATAAAGAGACCCACAACTAAAAAGACAAGAACAAAGAAATATAAAAAAAATACAAATATTATTTTTTAAATTGGTTAAACAATCATTATTTCAAGATATGAGCTTTTTTGTTTAATATTTTTAAGTCCCTTAATTTATGTCCAGACATGAATTCGTCTGAGCCATACATTTACTCACAGAGTCTCCTACATTCCTGTAAAACATGATACTTTCAAATCAGTGCACTAATAAGCAGGTGTTCCTCTCATGCAGGTGTAAGAACCTTTGGCTAGGAGGGTGTATTTATGTATTTGCATAGCTTCACACCTGTTAATGACTGTGCTTGTTTTGCCAATGAATTTCCATGTTCCTTTAATAAGACTTGGTGTCCTCCCACGGCTACTCTAATGACTGTTATCACACTACCTTCCAGAGCTGCAGTGGAGGAGTTTTAATAACCTGCATCCCAACGCACGGCTGCTACGTGTGCGCTTATAAATTCTCACTGATGATACATGCAAGAATGTGAGCGTAAAAACCAGCACATTCATACATTAACCTCGAGGAGAAACTTTAACCAACATATAATCATCAAAAACAAGACATCTAAAGGTTTTCCTTGCTATGTTTTTGGCCTCTGTTTGTCCTAAATTTCCAAACTTCCTTTCCCCTCTTTCCTTAGCTTTCGATCCTGCTCTGTAAAAACCCAACACTCAGCCTGACACTGACAGGTTTTTTTTTTTTTTAGCAGGCGAGAGCAGGTGAGAGCCTGCCAAACCTTTGCCTAGACCCATCAACTTTCCTTGAGAGCTAAAAACATGCCAAGGCTGCCTCCGATAACAAGCAGAAGATGTGGAGAACCTCCTCTGGGCAAGAGCAGAAACCTGTGTCTAGCTGAAGAATTTTTATCCTTCCCTCCAACTACCCGTCAGCCTCGCGCAACTTAGCAACGCCTGCAACTGTAGATATTTCCTCCGAGCAGATTCTCCCATTACCGGCAGCTAAATTAAGAGTATTTAGTTGACTATTAAAACACCAGTGCCTTGGTGCCTCTGGCTGCCCTCTTTCTATTGGCTGCTTCTCATTAAAATGGCATAATTGCAGGTAAGCATCCTGCGCTATCAACACGCCTAATTACCAAAGTGAAAAAGGTTCATGGAGCCACACTGGCCCAAATAAACCTGGGTAGCAGTGGAATAAATAACAGTTATCATTAACAGTCCAAGCTCGTTACATTACTGAGGGCAGAGTCTCTGCTGATAGAGCCTTATTAACAAAAGAGAAATTAAGAGATTATAGCATTCCCTCAAACACTAATAACATTTTAATAAGGTTTTTAATTTAACAATTATTTGATGTTGCAATCATTAAAATAAAAAAACAATCTCTTTTCAGTATAAGCTTGACTTGATCTAAAATGCTTTAGTGGAGCTGGTGAGCTCTAATGCTTTATTCTGAAAAGGATTTCAATGTTTTATGTTTATTTCTGGTTTCCTAGCAAACTGCACGTTAAATTGTTTTCAACATATTCACACTTACCTGGTTCTTTTGGTGATTCAACCTCTTCTCTCAACTCTTCCTGCTCAGTGTGATTATTAAGTTATTTTGTCTTACATTTTACTTTGTCATTTTGCGCCTTGAGGACAGCAAAGCGCAAAGCATGGAGGTGTATTTACCCCCTGCTCATGTGAGGGTTTTAACTACAGTGCAAATCGGCTCTTGGATTCCACCTTTGTCATCTGCCGTCCCCTAATATGCACTAACTGGATATATGTTGTATGGGAATGTTCTCACTTTTTAACCTGCCTCTGAACCGTCAAATTTCTGCCCGCTCTTGATCCCCCTCCATTTTATACATTTTGGGTCCTTTAAAGCCCCTCAAAGCTTCTTAGTAACAGTCGGTCGATCAAAGCCACCACAGCCTTTTCTGAACTGAAGCACAAGTTTAAGATTGTCTTAAAGGGGACTTTGCCCAAAAGAAAAATGGCATTGATTGCCACCGACTTGACTCGGTAAACCAAAATGCACCATTGTTTGGCTAAAACATGCCGCACTGGAGCTTACAAGTGGTGATTTAGTTTATTATACTCAGAGGTTTGGCTGTTGGCCCTCATCCAAAATCTCACAGCGTTATGGTGAAAAGTGTGAACATGCTGCAGAGAAGTGAGCAACAGTGTCCCAGTGCCACCTTAATGACAACTGTAGATTTTTTTAGCCCTGTACAGGTAACAAAGTTAAAATACAAAGAATATGAAACTAAAATCATAAATATGTTGAGCCTTTTTTTTTCTAGAGACTACACTGCAGGTTGTTTTCAGCATTTGTGCTTGTGCATCTCTGAGAGCCCATGTGCAGTGTGTGTGCATTTGAAAAAGTGAGCATGCTGTATTTATATGATTTTTCCTGTGAGTGTGTATATTTGTGTGTGTGTGTGTGTGTGTGCAGTGAGGTATTATTTGGCAGTCTGGGTCAGAGGAGGGGCGAGGCATCAAAGATCACAAAAAGTGTATGACAGCTGACAATTTTGGGCTTTTGATTAAGATTTGTTGATATGACCAGTCCCTGGGTCTCTCCCAAGCTCACTCCAGGGATTCTCGGGAGCCCCTGCTTTACCTCAGACAGCACGAGCCATCAGTTGACAGAATGCGGCGCCTTCTCCTCATCGTCTGCCTTACCTCCCCGCTGAAACCCCAGTAATTAGAGTCCGGGCAACATGCAGAAAAAACACCTACAGAGAGCGCAGTGTCATGGACATCGCCAATTATGCAGCCACTTTCCTCATGGATGCAACCAGCTCATGTTGTAACGACACAAGCACACACACACACACATATACATTGACACACTTATAAAACAACTCTTATGCAGCTGCCGAAGGATCATTACAGGCCAAAATCTGGTTTAATCTTGACACATGCTTATTATTCCGACATGTCAGCAGTAAACACATGATGTTTTTTTATTACTGCTTTTTTGACTTTTAATCCTCACTTTCACATCACGTGATTCATTCCACATTCCACATACATCCGACGAAACTCACTCCCTGCAGCCATAAATTGGCTCCACGCGTGAGGCAAAGCTTAAAATATGTCTCCGAGAGAAACTTGTTGAAAATTAACGACACAAGCACAGTCTTTATGACTTTTTCTTTTATATTTTTCTATTAAATCAACTGTGAATAATACAACATAAGTGGTCTATTATCTCCAACAGCAATATTAAGTACAAGGTGGGGGGGTGGGGGGTGGGCACTTCAAATTAGCTGTAGCCACAAGATTCTGTTGACTGTAGGCTAATGTCTTTAAAACACCTTCTCTGCTGAGGAAAAGAGGATGAAAAGTTAATTGCAGCATTTGCTCATCGGTTAGACAGAGGGCCACTCAAAACGTCCCCTCATTTGTGAATTAGAGACACACATTTAGCCACAGGAAACATGAAGTGGGATTGCTCTGCATGAAGAGGAGGTTAAGTGCACTAATGGAAAGCAGTTAAGTGTTTGTTATTGTTGCTCTGTTATTTCTTTTCTCTTTCTCTGTATTTAGAGCTAGTTATCATAGATGTGAATGTCTTTAAGTGTTTTTTCTGGCCATTCTTTCATTCATTCAGCCACTAATAAATACTGCTTTAGGGGATTGTTTAGTGCTTTTGATTCTCTTGTTATCCCTTTTGTCCTTGTTTTTGTGCGACTTTATTTGTTCAAATAATTTAAGGCAACATCTATAGTGTCTAATTGTTCAAGAGATAGTTCAGATTATGTTATGCAGCGTTTTGTGGAAATGTTAACAGTTAATACTTACCTGTTGTAGATAGCTCTTTGAACAACTTAATTTTGGAGAAAATATTGATGTGTCGAGTCAAATTTATTTACAAAGCACAATTAAAGAAAACAACTACTAATTTTCTGAACAACAAAAGGGCAAACATTTTAATCAAAACAGCAAAACAAACTAATTTAAGACAATAAACAAAGAACACAGGACAATAAAACATTAAAATAACTCACACTTGATTAAAAATTGTTGAGAAAAGATGTGTTTTTAAGAGAGATTTGAAAACAGAACACGATGAAGTCTGTCTAATTTTGGAGGGCAGATTGTCCCAAAGCTTAGGAGCCTTGACTGAAAAAGCCAGATCTTCTCTGATATTCAAGCTGGTTTTGAGGAGTTATTATCTAGTCCGAGCAGGGCCAAGACAAAAGTGAATAGCTGCTGATTTAAAACAGCCTCCAATATTTCACAGATTTTCATGCAGAGATGTTTTTTTTATAAACCTTTTTATTTATTACATGGTTGATTAGAGAAAATTCTGTAGCTAATTGCACAAAAATACAGCAGTAGCTGCTAGCCATAGCACTTCCTGTGCAGCGTAGAGTACTTTCAGGAGGAATATCATAATATTTCTGCTGAAATAACTGTATAATGCAAAACTGATGGCAATGTAAAGATTTTTAAATTAGCATTTTGTTATTGTGAGATTAAAAATGTTTTAAAATGGCAGAAATCCACTTTGATTTTTGCCTCGCTCAGGCTAGCTGTTAGCCCGTCACTGCAGTCAGAACCAATTGTTATATCTCCTAATTTAGGTCATTCAAAGAATTAACAACAACATGTAAGATATTAATTGTTCATAATGCTGCACATAACTCCACTCCATAATAAAGTATATTAAATATCCTTTTAAATTGTTTATCAGATTTACACAAGAATGCAGATATTAAGCCTTGAACAGGTTTGTGAAATAAATAAATTAAACACTGTATGTTTCTAACAACAAAGTCTTCTATTAGATCTACTGTACATATAAAGTGTCTTTATTGGCTTATCAGAGTTCCATTTTGTACACAGAGTACCTTTATGTTACGCAAACTGCAACAATAACACATTATAGTTCATTAAAAAGTTAATTTTCCTTTGCATGATTAGCCTTTAAGGAAATTGTGAAACAGTCTTTGGAATATTATTGACACGACTCCTCCTAATTTAACTTGGTACATATTAAGAAAGTAATCCTGCCAAAGATTTTTTTGCAAAAATGAGTATTTTGGTATTTTATTTAACATGGCTAATAGTGTTTCTTTTAGCAGAGATTTGTGAGGCCAGGGATTTAATGAGTGTATTGTGGCTGCTATTGTTAGTGACTGCAAACTGCACGGACACGCTGAAATCCTTGACATTGTATTTGTCATGTTTTAAACTAAGTCTGTGACGTGTAGGAAAGTCAGTGTCAGAGGAGAGAAAATCCTCTGAATTTGCTCGGAGCTGACTTTGACACAGATCTGAAGCGGAACACGTTGCCTCTTTGGGAATAAAACAAACCCCAACAAAGCTGGCAGACTTTTGGAGCGCGCTCTTCTAATGAGAATATGGTGTAATTGATGTCACGCTATGGCAAGATTGGGATCATTTCTCAGTTTCTTCTCTTTGTTTGCTGCCATTTCAGAAATACGCCCTCTGAACTTTAACAGTCATTTATTCTTTCATTTCCTTCTCTAAACAAAACCGAGGACCCTCTTTCTGTTCATCACCTTGCCAATATGAGGGAAACATCATCTTGTCACGGATGTAACAAAACCATTAAATGTGCAGCATTAAAAGGAGGACGAGATGCAATTAGCCAAGAAATTACTCTGATCTTGGTGACATTTGGGGGGAAATTGTAACACAATATGCGCAGCCGACGCTTGATTGACAGACTAATCCAAGTTTGATGGGTGCGGGTCCACGTTCAGCGAGCAGAGCAGGTCGGCGGCAGATAACGAGTACAGCTGCACAACCCTGATAGCTGTGTCCGCCATGATTCGTCACTGGGCAAATTCCTCTGGTTTAAACGATGATGAAAGTATCGACCATTAATGACAGGATCATCTTCCTGCCTGAAATAAATGCTCTAATCCCTTTTGCCAGGTCCATGAATTCCTAATATGAGTTATAGAAACTGGAGCAATAAATCAGTGTTAGCTCAGTTGTGTTTGTAAAACTGTACCGGTGGCTCTTTGCCCCCCTTCCCTGTTTAAAATGCAAGACGGAGAATTGAGAACATCTTCGCTTAAGCTGTAACATGCAATGAGGTATCGCTAAGAAAAGAATAATTCTCTCACAGCATTAAGAACTGCAAATACATGAAGAATGAGCTGAATGTACCTTTGCGAGTGATGATTTTTACCTTCAATGTTTTTGATAAATATCACAAAAAGGATAGAATAGTTGATTCTTTCCTGTTATATTTTATTTATTATCACATTTATCACAGCTGTAGCAAAATGTGAGCAAAACCCAGAGACAAAAAACGAGACACAAATCAACAAAAATGTGTCGATATTCTGTCGACTTGTCACAAATCTTGCATAAACTGAAACATATACAATTTTTTTGTAATCTATCAGTTTCCACCTAGACAACTTTTATATTTTCAAGAAATTAGCAGTTTTCTTACTTGCAATAATTTATCAACACATTTAAAGTAGATCAGAACATGTTTTTGAGAATGTAAGGCAAGAAAATTAGAAGGGAGAACTATTGACCGACGTTTTGGCACTTAAAAAATATCCATCTTGGTAATGCTTGACATAAAAAGCCGTTTACTAATTCATTTTTTTTCCTCTCAGCCAGATGATTGTAGCTTTTTATTTTCGTTTTTCTTTTGAAAGAGAGGTGACCCAGTGCAGCCTAAATGTGATGATCAGCGTGAGAGGAAAGCAAAAGTAAATGACTGATGAATATTTCATAAATGTTAACAACACCTACTGGACACAAGGCCTGATTGATGGCAGAGTGGTTGCAAAGGTTTTTGACGCTGAAGAGCTGAAGCCTCTTTTCACACCCACCATTACTTCAAGCACCATCATTAATTGCAAAATAAAGATTAATTTTGTTGCAGAGTTCTTCAGTAATGATGCACTTTTAAACAGAAGACGGTTTTTGTTTCGCAGTGTGGAGATAACAGATATTTTGAAAAAGCAGAAGACATTTTAATTTCTTGTTTTGTGCCAATGCCATTTGTAGTTCTACGGTATGTGGTCTTTAAAAGGCAGCAGGCTCAGTCTGTTGAGCAAATGAAACAAGGAAATAAATCACTACATGGTGATTGAAACAGTTGATAGAAGGTGCTACACATGATACAGACTTTCAGAAATCAAAAAATCGGGAAAATACAAATAAAATTTGGTGAAAATTTGCTAATCTCCCACATCCATTTTACTCACAATGGTATGGGGCGCTAAGTGTAAAATGAAATGTTAAAAAAAATAAATATTTTTCATTATTTACCTTAATTTTTGTGTGTTAAAATTTTTCCCCTAACATGTTATAGTTATTTAGCTCACTGTTTTTATGTTTAGCTTTTTTTTCTTCCTAAATGTTAAATTTAAATGAAAACAGCAAAGGTAATTCCTATTTACAAAAATGGTGAGAATAATTACAAACAATTGTTACCACAACTTTCAAAAATCTTGAAGAAGTTATTTGTGATCAGATTAGATCAATTTATTGATAAACATAATGTTTTAAGTAGAAGTCAATGTGGATTTAGAGCCAACAATTCTACTTCAATGGCTCTCATGGAACTGATAGAACAAATAACAAATGCTATTGATCAAAAACAATATTGCATTAGTATTTCTGTTGATTTGATATTTACAAATAGACAAAGAACTGTTAATATTCCATTTTGAGTTGAAGGTGTAGACATTAGTAGAGTCAGTGAAGATTCAGCCTCCCAAACAATTTCTTTTTTTACCCAGTCCTCTTGACTTTTTGATAATAGACCTAATTAGTCTCAAAATGCTCCTTTGGGTGTTTCTTATATGTACCATTTATTTTTACAGAATTATGTTAAATCTCTTTCCACTTTTGAGGCTGTCGCCACCCTTAATTTTAAAAACAACCTAATTCTTTGTATTTTCTTATTTTAAACATGTGATGTGTTTAATATGATCTATTGTGAATAAAATAGGAGTTGATTAGATTTGCAAATCATTGCAATCATTTCTACATTTTATATAATTTCACAACTTTTGTCACTCCTCATTCTTCTTCTTATGGTTAATGATAAACGGTATCCATCCATCCATCCATCCATCCATCCATCCATCATCTAAACCCATTTCTTCCTTTCAGGGTCACGGGGGTCACTGGTGCCCATATCCAGTCGTCACAGTGTGAGGGGCAGGGGTACACCCTGGACAAGTCGCAAGTCCATCACAGGGACACATAGAGACAAACGAGACAGACAACCATTCACTCTCACTCATACCTAGGGACAATTTAGAGTTACCAATTAACCTAACAGTCATGTTTTTGGTGCGTGGTAGAAAGCCGAAGTACCCAAAGAGAACCCACTCATGCACAGAGGGAACATGTAAACTCTACCCAGAAAGGTCCCTGGGCTGGGATTTGATCCGGCAACCTTCTTGCTGAGAGGCAACAGCTCTACCAACTGAGCCCAATCTTTAAAAAAAATATGAAAGACCTGGTAAGTTTGTCTCTTCAGGGCCTGTACTATATAAAAATTAAATACTTTCTACTTTGCCTATTTGAAACAAAGGCATATATTTATATATATATATATATATTCCTATATTTTGTGATATGATAGAGCATACATCTGACTGATAAGTGTAAAAAAGGATGTTTTGCTCACTCCTATAATGTCTCCTTACACACTGTAACAAGAACACGTTGGATTGTTAAAAAAATTATTTAAAGACAAATCAGTTGTTCTGAGAATTTTTTTCTGTTATGGTGAAAAAATTTCTGATGTTCTGGAAAAAAAAAAAACAAGATTTGCAAAAATTCCAACTATATTACAGTTTTTATTTATTTGAGTTTGTCAAATTACTTATATTAGTAGCAGTTTGTCAGATCTTGTAAAGTGGAAGCAAAAGTCTGCACCCACATTGTGTCAAATCATATAGATGTTTTGGAAAAGTATAAAAAAAGAATGGAGTCACGATACATGCTAAGCCACGTCCCTATCAATAATGTACACTTTTTGTCCCACACTTACTCTGCCATACAATTATAACTCGGGTGCACATCCTTGTCATAGATTCTTAAGCCGACACATGAACATTTTTTAAATTTATTTATTTTTATGAGCCCTATAAACGATCACTCTTAGCTTTGTCCCCTGACGGGCTCTGATAAATGATCGTGCCCACACAGATGTGGTGAGACAACCAAATTCACTCAGGATCCACTTGCCCAAATCTCTTCAATTAAAGCATGTGCATTTTTCTATCACTGACAAGTCCATTTGCACATAACCATCGCATCCATCAACCGAGTGCCCTCTTTTGCTGGCGTATAATGAATTTGATGTGTGGTGCTAATCTTTCAAAGAAACTGAATGGACTGTAAGCACTTTATGTTTTCTCTTAACCCATCTCCTTTTATTCTTTAAGAATCAATGAAGCCCCACAGGCAGTGATATCACATTAAAGATTGCCATGAACATTATGTTGACTAAGGTTTTGGTGCCATTACCATGTATTTCTAATAACACTAAAACCCAAAGAACGGACCTCTGCCTCATTTTTCACGAAGCTTCTGTGCCCTTTACCTGGAGTCCTCCCACTATTCATAAGCTTTCCTATTAACCTGCTAATAACTTAAATCTTTGTCAGAACATTATGGAAATAGAGAACTTGAACAGTCATAAATGAGATATTAATGCAAAGACAGTGGGTGGTTATTATGTTACATGTTATATAAAAAACTGTCATGGAAATTTGCACAATTTTCTGTTGATGTGTATTTATTATATAAATCAATTAAGTCTTATTTTTAAAGTTGCTTTTCAAACTGTTGAGCTAGCCATTTTGTGTCTGTGGTCCTCAAGTATATCAGTTTTTATTTAAAGGGTTTATCTTAAGAGGTACAGTTAGGTCCATATATATTTGGACAGAGACAACATTTTTCTAATTTTGGTTTTAGACATTACCACAATGAGTTTTAACAAAACAATTCAGATGCAGTTGAAGTTCAGACTTTCAGCTTTAATTCAGTGGGTTGAATAAAATGATTGCATAAAAACGTGAGGAACTAAAGCATCTTTTAAACACAATCCCTTCATTTCAGAGGATCAAAAGTAATTGGACAGATTAAATAATTGTAAAATGTTCATTTCTAGTACTTGGTTGAAAACCCTTTGCTGGCAATGACTGCCTGAAGTCTTGAACTCATGGACATCACCAGACGCTGTGTTT
>JARVJO010000173.1:1755207-1766013 GCA_031762555.1 Cynodonichthys magdalenae | reverse complement strand
ACTGATGGCAGTAAGCTACAGCCACAGCTGCCCTGGGGCACACTGACAGAGGCGGGGCTGCCATGCACCGGCGCCACTGGACCCTCTGACCAACATCAGTAAAGTACTTTTACAAACACTCTAAGAAATATTGTTGAATTTACTTGACCAACATGGTTTCACTAAACCTAGTTGAGTAAAATTGATTTACATTTAGTCAACTAGGTTTAGTGGAGCCTGCTGACTTAACTAGGTTAGGTAAATTTAACACTTACTTTTTTAGAGTGCATAAACAACTCTTTTCATGATAATTTTTTTTTATGATGTTTATTTCATTTATTAAAAACAAAAGAAATTTCAACACACTATAAACACAAAATCATTAAATGAAAAGGAGCAGAAAGAAGAAAAAAATCTTATAACATCTGCCCCATTTAACAAAAAAAAAGAAATACTATATATGCATACATACGCACATACATATATACATACATATACCTAAATAACGATTGCACACCCTAACAATCAGCAAAAACAAAACAAAAACAATAAATGAATAAAAATTCACAATTTTTCAAACAGCAGCTTGTATGAATACCTAATATGTAATTCCATATTTCCTCAACAAATGAAATTTACCCATTCTTCCAAATAAATTAATCGAACCAGCATTTTTATAATCGCTAGCCAAGTTCTGTGTAATTAGGTGTTAAATTTTAAAGTGAAGAATTAAAAGTTTTGTTCAAATTAATAAAATAATTGGTAAAAATTAAAAATCTTCAAAACATACTGTAACAAAATAAATGTACTTAGTAACATTGCACCACTGTTTTTAGGTTGGGTCATTGATAAATGCATAGATTAATGTATTTTGGGGCAACAATGGAGACCTTAAAGTGTTTGTGATATGCATATTCTTCAAACACACCAAGTCCAAGCAAATGTCTTTAGATTTAGGAAACTTGACATAATATATATGAGTTTACTCATTTTGCCACATTAGCATATTTACTTTGGAACTGGGCTCAACCAAAGTGAAACAGGAAGTGACATCAAAGCGGAACTCTTTACTCTGATTATTCTTCATCTCTCTGATAGTGACTCAAAATAATCTAAAGAATCATTGGATTTTTCTCTACAGTGTGTTGTTAGTTATTGTAGCAATGCTCTGTTTACATTCAGATATTCAATTTAGACATCACTTCCTGTTACTGCATATTCAAATATCTCAACAACTGTTCATCTCTAGTGTGATCTTTTTTTCTCAATATGTTATCATCAATATTATCTTTCTAATATTGCATTCATATTTATTACAAAACATTGATGTCGCAGGCACTTTAAGCACAGTGGAAAAATACATGGACTAGTCAAGGGTTTAACTAAATTAAAAGTTAAGCACTGAAGTGGCAGAGGCTTGTAGTCTGTTAGGGGTTTCAAATTTAAATACCATAAGTGTCAAAATGATTGTGTAGGCCTTTCCCTTTTGATTGATACCCCTTTTGACCAAGTAAGTCAATTTGTGGTCTCTCCAAAGCCAATAATATCCACTGAGAGTCATCGTCATCTGAAAGGACTTGAATGTTTTTCAATGGACTGTTGTAAAAATTTCAGGTGAGAAAAAATGTTTGATTTCAGTGTGTTCTAACTTTAATATCTACATATACATTAAGTTATATTTGCAATATTTTGACAGCTGAGGTTAAATTTCAGGGTGTTTTCTTTACAGACAGACCAAGATTTTTAATAAAGGTTCAAGAAAATTTAATTTAATTTGTGAAGCATTTTTCAGTCAATTTTAAGTATTTTGGGGGAACTGTTAAAAGTTTATTAATTATTGCAGCTAGAAATAAATTTTCAGAGGGCAAAAAGTCACTGAACTTGGTGATGCATTACATGATCATTCAATAAAAATGTGAGAGGATGTAAAAAACATTTTACACTAAATTACAAACCCAAGATTCATCAGACTCACTTTGTTAGAAGCATCAAACTGCAGAAAATAATAAAAAAAACCTAGAGTATCACTAACCAAACCTGATAAAAAAATCAAAGAAAACTTTGTAGGACTAATGGAAAAACTGTAACGAGAAGAATCTGAAAACCATAAAGTGATAATTCAGGTTTTTTAAAGGTAAGGTTTCATGAAATGTTTAGAACTATAAATATTTTACCTGTCGTAGGTAACTCTTACAGCAACTGCAATTTAAATAAAGTATATAAAGTATAAATATGACCAAACTGACAAGCTTATGGCTGGTCTGAGTCAAGACCATAGTGGATTACTGGGCCTTAAAACAAATTCTTTCTCCTCTAAAATGTCATTTTTACCAAATAATTTTACTGTTTGAATAACTGTGTAAAACAAAACAGATGGCAATGTAAAAGTATTTAATTTTGTATGTGAATGTAAATAAGCAGTGAGATTTAGAAAATTGAACCCAACAAAAATCTTCCCTTGGGCCCTAGCCCTGCTGGGGGCTAAGCACCCTTAAAGGTCAGATCCTAGAATCATCCCTGCAAGCCTCTTCTGAACAAGCGACATCAGAAGTGTCTTACCTGGGCTGAGGGGACAACAAATTGGACTGTTGCTCTGTGAGCCAATGAAAGTAAAATTTGCAGATGTTCATAATTCAAGCTCCAAGAGTCTGAAGGAAAAGTAGAGACGCACGTTGTTGAAGTTAAGTGTGACGTTTCCACAGTCAGGGGTGATTTGTGGAGCCATGTCATCATCTGATGCTGGTCCACAGTCAAAGCAGGACATTTAAGAAGACTTCATGCTTCCGTCTGCTGACAAGCTTTATGGACAAACTGATTTTATTTTCTAGCAGAACTTGGCTCCTGCCCACACTGACAAAGTTACTGAAAGCTGACTATGTAATTATCTAATTTTGTGAGACACTGAATTCTGGTTTTTCATTATTTGGAAGCCATAATCATTGAAATGACAGGAAATAGAGACTTGAAATATTTCACATTATGTGTAATGAATCAACGTAAAATACAAGTTGCACTTTCTGAACTGACTGACAAAAAAAAAATCACAATATTCTAGTTTTTTGAACTTCACCTCTAAGTGAGATAATAACTCATGTTTTCTTTTTCTCTCATATTCTCCCCACACTCATCTCCTGTTTGACCAACATCATTGTTAAGTTCAACCATTTCTTTAGACATCCTGAAACCACCAGTAGAAAGAGCATCAACTGGCTTTATGAAAAACTCCACTACTAAATGATGACATAATCACAGATAAGTGTGGCTCAACTCAACCAAACTTTTCCTGTTGTTTCTATGCCCTACAAATAAAACTAGGAGTAAATTTATAATTGCTCTGTGGTAATTCACCAAAGCACACGCACTAATAACACGCACACATTCACCTGGCCTTGTGTTGTTATAATTTTTGAATACAGCAGGTAGGTTTCTGGGATTATTCAAACTAGCTTTTGAAGAGGTGAACAATACCTCCAATAGGAATAATAGAAAAAATTGTTTGGAAACCAAACAAAAAGGCTACAGTTTGAGTAAACAGCTTTTGGTGCCTAAAGAAAAAGGACAATGAAACACTGAGCTGCAGTCGTTTTATCATACAGCACAGTGTGTGTGTTTGAAGTCGGAAATCACAGTTTTCTTTAATCCGTGGAACATTCACAATAAATTTCTTTCCCTGGGATTAAAAGCAGTAACAAATGCAGGCAGTTAAAAACAAACAAATGGTAACGATGCTGAGGTTTTCAGCTTTTTGTTAAGCCTTCCATACATTGTGGTTTGTTACATTACTTGAAATGCATTATTGTTGTTTATCTATTGGACCTCCTGCATAAAACGAACCATGGTTCCTGTTTTGGATTAGAGAGTTAGAAAGAGTAAGGGGTGCCTTACCAGTGTAATCCACTCAGTTTCTTTAAGACAACAACAGTCAAATGATAAAGAAATGAAGGACTTTCTCAGCACCTGGCAGATTTAATTAAACAAATTTAATTTCAGAATACCATCATTGGGGAAATTGTCATTGTGTCTGTTTTTAAAATGTTTAAATAAATAAATTTAGGAACATTATCACATCTTTAAAATAAAAAAACACCCTGTAGTGGATCTTCTGTCACAGACATAATACATTCTTGCAGATGTCTTTCTAAAACTCACATTCCACCAGGGAAGTTAAAAAAACTTCTGTAATCCTGTTGGAATGTTTCAACATGAAATAATAAAAAATACATGTAATCTTTGCTTGGATAGAAACTATAAATTGCTCAGAAAATATATTTATAAACCAGTGAGCTCTATGAAAACCACACAGTGAACCCAAACATCCTCAATAAAAATAAAAATGTTTTTTCCTCAAATCAGGGGAACCTAGTCTTCTCTGAGTCAGTGCAATGCCATGCTTTCAAATCTTATGTGAAAGAGTTTGAACGTGCTGAAATGTAAATGACTGAGTGCATGAAAACTCAAATGGGAAGCTGGATTCTACATGGGTCAAAGAGAGGAAGACTATAGAACTGAGACAAATAGGGGGAGGGAGGGATTCTCTCATGCCAAATGCTTTAATGCCGGACACACCATGCCACTTGCATTATAGTGACATCAACTATAGAAAGGGCCTCCCTTCACTTTTTTTCTTTTGCAGCGCACCCAATGGTCTTTTTTGAAAAAAAAAGCACCCAAACAGATTCAAGGTGAAAGCTATCATTAGCTGAGTCACTCAAACTGCAAGATTTTTGTATTCGTTTTACAAAACTTGGAATATGCTGTAAAAACACAAAAACATAACTATTCGTTTATGAAAAGTAGATGTTGCTTAAATTTTATTGTATCCCTGAAAACCAAGGTTTATGTGTTTTTTGTAGAGTTGTTCACAAATAAAAAAGCAAACCTATTTTTGTGGAATCTAAATGCTTTCCAAGGTTGTTCTTTGTGCCTAAAAATACAAAAAAAGAAAAGAAAAAAGTTAAGAATTTCTTCACAGTTTTTACATTGTCGACATAAAAAGAAATCAATAAGCTATATTAGGATAACTTTGAATTTTGTTTAGGTGTGTTTTTTTTTTCCTGTTTAAAAGAAAAATGGTGAAATTCATTTGCTCTGCAATTAGAAGACAAGAGGAAGACACAAACAAAAAAAACCCCAGCAATTCTTCCGTCTTCCCCCTGAGAAACAGGCAGGTACTCCGGCAAGAGAATCACATTTCCCCTGCAGTCAGTAAGTGCCAAGCTGTGTCAAAAATGACATGCATCTCCCGCTTTCGTGTCATGCCATGCATGTGATGTGATGGGCGAATGAAGGCAGTTCCTGCAGAGAGTAGCAGGGGGTCAGTATTAAGCTTCCTAAATTAGCACCCCCCCCCATATTCCATATAGTCCTCACTATTTCTTCAAGTCCCACAACCACACAACTCCCCGCCCCCTTCTGAACTCAGCGCATCAAACTTGACAAAGGAAATAATTTCCAAAGTTTACTGCAGTTGCAAACTCATTTCATTCGAGATTGAATTGGACCTGTATGGCATGACCCATTTAGACTCAAAGTCACACACGGACGCTTTGAGAACCCATTTGAGCAGAACAATGCTGTTCACTAGCTACAGTCTGAGCCGATTGCATGTCCTATGCAATACAATTTACATGTCTCTTCATCACACTCACTTATACGGTTCAAGTCACAAGACCATTTGGATCACTCATGGGAGAGAGAGAGAGAGAGAGCTCATATTATACCATATGTATCTATGGGCTGCATTGGTTCAGAATGCGTGGCAATGGCAGCAAAAAGCTTAACCTCCATTGGCTTTAAAGACAATTCACATAGAAACTACAGACAAATTGACAAACTGCAGCCCATAGCCCAACCCAGGAAATGATAATCTTTCAGATCTCCTGTGACAGGCTGGGTCCACCTTTTCCTGACCCATTTATGTTTCTCATATCCACACATTAAACCGGCCTCCTCACAAAATCAGCAATTGAAGGAACAACTAAAACTTATTTACATTATTTTCTTTTTTTTTTCCTTCTTTGGCTTTTGTCTCCTTCTCCCTCAGCCGTGTGTATGTATATTTACAAGAGTGCATGTAACTGGTGTCTTGGGAAGGGTGAGGATCAGCGGGGAAAAGAGGCTATTAGGGGACTGAAGAGAGGTGTTGCCTCCCAGCCGAGCTTCACAGGCCAGTGAAGCAAATCAAATTGGATCTTGTTCTTGTTCTAGTGATAGTGTTGGGGCCACGCAGCTGACAGGAGAGCCTTGGGGATGTAGCAGGGCCGGGCATGTCTCTTGTTGCCCACTAAGGGATGCATTTGTGACCCCTTTACTCTCTTGAGCCACAGGTGTGCTCTTAAATGAGAAGAAAGAATAGAAAAGAAAAATGTGCAAAGAAAAATGATTTTTAGCATAAAATTATAAAAAGACACGATTTTGTTTTGTTTTTAATTTCAGTTGCGGTCAATTTCAAATTCATATTAGCACTGTCTAAAAAGGGTAATCTAATAAAAGTGTGTGTGTGGGGGGGTTACAATTTATGTGAACATTATTTTGTATAGTTGTGTCCAACTAAAAGAGTTAACTACATTTAGAATTTTAAACAGAATCTTGGAAGCCTACATACCTGCCAACATCTGTTAACATCAATGAAAGACAAATATTCATGTTAACAAGCAGCTGTGGAGTGAAGCATGCCTCCCCAGAACTTTTTTTTTTAAATCTACTTAAAACTATGCATTTCCCAGTCATTTGAAGAGCATTTTACTAAATTCATAGTATATATAAAACAACCTAAAATCAGTTTATTATCAAGGTAGAACAGTGGAAACTAGCCTTTAATCTGAACTTTATCTCAAATTACTTAGAAATTGCATTACACTTATTTTTTACCTGTACGTTACGTGGCTGTGGGCCATTTTTATTTCAAAAAGTACATAAGTCCATCTATGAAAAAGTAGATATTATGGATCAGGGTTTTGCTGTTTCAGTTCACAGTTCATGTGTTGGACCTATCAAATCACCTTTGTATTCACAAGAAAAGAAAAAAGTAAGCATTAAGTAGTATAACGTTGTCCTTTCTAGCCACAGTCTAAGAAACGTAGTGTAGCCCGACTAGCATGAAATTGCAATAGTAATCACTTATAACTCAGGTAAAACAATGAGCTTCATGCAAGAATGGTTTATACGAACAAATTTGTTCTTAAGTTGTACGTATGAGTGATTTAGGAGAACTTGTGGCATTCAACAATGTTTTCGTATTCTAAAATGTTTTTCAGATACAAACAAAATTCACGTGTGGTCCAGACCTGTCAAGTATTTTGTGTAGTCAGTCTGCTGTTATCCGGACGGATTTTCTTCACTAATAATTTTATATTTCGTTAGTTTGACGATATTTTGAGTTGAAAATAAATCACAATCTATAATTATGTTGACAATAGGCTTCTCTGTTTGAATTATAATTATAATTTTAAATGTAATAATGTAGACTAACGATATAAATTGTTTAAATTAAAATGAATGGGCTATTAATGATGTTGTATAACAATACAATATTAATATGAGGATCTCAAACTACAAACACATTTAAATTGTGCATTAATAGAAGTTTTATTTGTCTCAGTATAATGATCTTTATAGATTATGTTATTTCTTTTAGCAAATTTTATTTTGTTTAGATTTATTCAGCACATCAACTCTGCTATTTTCTCCAAAGTGCCAGACATATTTTGGAGACATTTTAAAACGCTTTCTTCAGAACCGCATCTGACACCACTTGCGACAGTGGGGAGGGGGGGTGGTGCGCGACTGGCACATCGGTGTGGCTCTTCTTCTGAATAAATGAAAATTATTTAACACAGTTGTTTACACTTGAATTAAAAATATCTGACCATGGGAAAACCGGATCAGGACTAGAGAGAGATGAATATGATTTAGATTTTTATTTCTGTGACTGTATGATCCACGGGAGACACGACATTAACAGCAGTCGTCATTTCATCTCTTGGCTTTAGCAGGTCAGCTGACGCTGCTAAAAATGACAGATTTTCTTTTCTGGATCTCTGAGAGCAGGACTTCAATCTTCGAACTTGTGAAGTTCTTTTTACTTTTCGCTGTCATTTTCATGAACGAACACTTCCTGGTATGTGGGGCAGGAAACGTAGCCTTATATGGTGTTTTTGAGGTGGTATTTATGTTTATCTCTTCTCCTCGTGCACGAGCACCTGAATAGAACAGGTGGCATTCATCATGTTTACGCTGCTCATTTAGACACTGACGTGGTATGTTCTTACGAGCCCTTCGTACGAACAAAAGTAAGAGAAATTTAGAATAAGAATACAAAAATGTTCTTGCATGAGGCCAAATATTATCATCATCCATCATGTTTATTAGTAACTTGGAACATCTATTAAGAGACAAACCTATTAAGGAAGGACGGCTGCAGCTTAAACCAACAGTCAGCTACATGAAAAGAAGGATATTTCTCCATTACAACTATGGTTTCCTTCTAACATAACAATCTGTCCAACTTATATTCTTCCTCTCATTATATTTTCAAACTCCTTTCAAACAATCCATACTGCTGAATTCATGTTCCATCATCCAGTAAAAACTCTTACCGGGCAGAGCAGGTGCTGAGGCTGGAGCTGAGACTGGCTCACCTGTGATGCGTCCAGCGAAAACTCTGGTTCTGTGTTCAAACCAAACGCAATTTCAGAGTCAAATACGCATCTGGTAAAGTGGACCGTGGCCTCTACCATGACATTAAATTTAGGTCAGCACATCAGTGACTCAGTTTGATATTGACAACCATTATTTTGATTTGATAGAAATGCTTGTAAGTACATATTATCATATCAGGCAAAAACACATGGCCATGGTACACACAATGAATGATGTTTCTAACAGGCAGAAGCTAACCAATGAAAAATTAATATTTAAATGCAATTCCACACAGAAATAGTCATGATTTTTTTTTTACATTGACAGCTCGCCCTTTCCAAGATGGCATTGCACTCGCACCACAGTGGTCAGTCTTCTGAAGCAGACAAGATGTCTCTAGCAAATACTCCTCATTGGTTTACACCTACAGAGCTTCATCAAGACCCAGTTTGACTGTTCTGTACTTTATTTCACTCTTCTTGCTATGTGTGCTTTATGTGATGTTTGATTTGTTTTCCCATTGAACCTTGCACCAAAATGACGTCATAAAACAAAGTAAAAAGCTTTATTTTGTGGTGCAGTTTTTTTAGCAGCAGAAAAGCTTTTTTTGAAATCTTGTGCTTAAATTGACACAAAACAAACATTTGGCAGATAAACCTTTACATTGATAAAATCACCAATTATGTTAGCTGACTGAAAAAGCTTTGTGGACTGTACTGCAGATGGCAAAATATCTCAATTTATTTTTTGACAAATGTCTATTTAAAAAAAATCATTTTAAAAATGTTTTAAATAAACATATTACTCTGACCTGTCTAAGAACAAGTTCTCCTGTTAGTATGTGAGCTTCTTTTATTATCTTACTTGTGCAACTGTTTAACTGTATACATTTGTGGACTTTTTTTTAAATCAAAGACAACTGTCCCTACCTTTTTCACCAGCGCCGCTGCCACCCTCTTGGCTAGGGCCATTTTAATTGGCCCACTTCCGAAGTGTAATTTTTTTAATTGCTTGGAGACACTCTGCTCTCTTTAAAAAGAATCAATGCAGATGTAATAATATCTGTAATTGTCTGCCACGCTCCAGGGACACCACAAAAGCCTCAGATCAATGGAGGAAAGCGGGGAAGCTGGTAGGGGTTAATTTTTCCCTTTCTAGAGGTAATGACAGGGAGGCAACGCTTGGCTCCTGGCATAAAGGCACAACTTGTGCTGTTCCTATTGTCTCTACAGCGTCTAATTGGGCCAAATGCAGTTAGCTCCCCTTGGCAGAGGCTGTCGAGGTGGTGATTAATGAAGCCTCCAGTCATGTAACCTGATAAAAAGAAAAAGAGAAGAGAAAAAAATATTGTGTGTATTGTGTTCACAATTCTTTTTCCTTCTTGTTTTTTTTTTCCCTAAATTTGTCAATTCACCAAAACTTATTTCCTAAAGTAAACAGCTGAAGTAGTTGAAGGTTTTGTTATGTTTTTTTTTTGTTCTTAGGGGATTAAAAAAAAAGAGCAAGCCCACTGTGGAAGTAATTAAACTCAAAGAGAAGTAGAAAAACAGCAAGTTCTACAGATCGAGTCCAAAGAGTCCTTCAGTGATGTGCAATCGAAGAGACTGTTTGGATATTGCGCTCGTCTTTTCCCCGTGCAGTCTCCAGAGATGTTTATCAGGAATCCAGGATCAAAAGGTCACAGGTATTAGCCTCCCAGGATCGTCAAGGCCTTTGACTAATTACCTCATTAAGCTGCACTCGAATACTTTCCACAACTCGACCTTGTTGCTTAGTGTAAAGAGGACGGAGTGGACACGGAGCCTGTCTACATTGACCTGGACGTACTGACTTCTGCTTGGTTCTGACTGGTGGGTGGGTCGTGGGAGGGAAATCAATCTCTTTGTAAATATATTAGATGCAATTACATCCGGCTGGACTTTGCCTAACACGTTTATGAAAGCATTAGGCAAAGTCTTCCTTTATCAACCCCCCTAAGGCCATTAGGACAATGACATGTAATTTTCACATGTAGGAACAGTTTGGAGAGTATTGGAAAAAGAAGCACCAGGGAGAAGTTTTGATTACATTTTAAACAAAGTGTTTTTCATTTGTTTTATTAGCTTGATGGCTGTTTCTCTCTCTCTCTCTCTCTCTCTCTCTCTCTCTCTCTCTCTCTCTCTCTCTCTCTCTCTCTCTCTCTCTCTC
>JARVJO010000173.1:1735316-1752679 GCA_031762555.1 Cynodonichthys magdalenae | reverse complement strand
TCTCTCTCTCTCTCTCTCTCTCTCTCTCTCTCTCTCTCTCTCTCTCTCTCTCTCTCTCCCTTTCACTTTATCCTAACAGGGCAATTGGGCTTGTAAAAAATCTTCAATAAACACTCACATTTATTGTGATAGATTCAGTAAAAGATGCAATAAATTAATTTTACACATCACACTATGAGCATTTAGAAGATGTCGTAAAAACCCTGTTACTATAATCCCCGATCAGCTCAGCCCTAAATACATCTACAACATGTAAATATTATCATTCAATCACAGTAATTATCAAAATTATATTTTTTCAGGGGGCTTTTTTGTTATACAATCAGCAACAGTTGTTGCTTTATTTAAAAAATGTATTTATTTAATTTGATTAGTATTTGCCTGGAATTATGCAGGCACCCTAATTTATTTGTATTGGCGGGAAAGAAAAGACCAATTAGCATAAAACGTATGAATGATAACAGTGAACAAATATAATGTCAATAGCCCTCTGATTAATCCTTTTAAATTAAGTCAAATGGCTGGCACAGTGACTCGGTAAGCAATAAGCTTTTTCATTTGTTTTTAATTTATTTAGAGGTGCATTTTTGGCTCAGTCACAATGAGATTTGTAAGTCTCCCAAACCAGTCAGGCTTTAAACATAAAAATATATTATTTCATTTTTAAAGCTATTTAAGTATAATTACTAACAATAACATAAGAGGTGCTTGACGACAAAGTTGATCCCAAAGACCCCAGAACGCAGGTAAATTCATGCTTTTAATTCTAACTTCTCAGAGAAAATCCAGTTGCAAAAACTTTATTTTTTTTCCACCGTTCTCTTTCTTATGGCAGTAAACTAGTGAACAGGCCAAGTTGAATGAGCTCAAATACAGCATCAAATATTTTTTTTTACCTCAGGGGCTTCCTCACTGTCACCCAACAACACCCTCAAGACCACTATTCTCCTTTTCATCCAAGACCTGAATTCTTCATTTGGTCACACTGCTTGCTCTTGAATAGTCACCTCCGAGAAGATTAACCCTTTCATTAAAAATGCCCGACCGGGGTCAACCCTCTGCCTGGCTCTGCGGTTCGAAGCATCTCGCTTTGATCCATCAGCTAGAGCGAAATGATCAGCAAACTTTTTAAGCCATGCCATGTGATTTTTTTTTTTTTTTTTGTAAATTTTGTTGAAATTATTTATAATCCTATTATGTGGCTGAGTGGAAAAATAGCATAACAAAAACATAAAAATCCTTCTGTCATTAATGCTGGGAGAAGAAAGAATACTGGGAAAGCAGAGGTGTTAAGAAGCTTTTCTAATCTTCCTGGGCCTGGTCTTTGTGACTGTACATTTTGCTCACCTGCAAATGCACATATTTACCAAATTTAACTTAATTTTAATTTTGAATACCTATTTTTCCATAATCAAGGAATAAATGCAACATTGCAAATTTTTGTCCCAACAGCAGGGATAGAGGTTTATCAGGAGGGTATTGCACATAACCAGGGGAGAGGAGAAATCACAATTTATACACCACCCATCTCCCTGTCAGGGGCCAATACTTTGCAGAACAAAAGTCAATGTCTCAGCCCAAATCTTGTCTGACAACGCGTAGCAACCCGTGCTATTTTGGGCTCTTTGTGGTGCCAATCTCCTATCTCTCCCGTGACATTTTTTCAAAGAAAGAGTAGATTTCCTAGAGACTCTGCCCTTTGCAACTTCCACAGTGTATTCTTGCACATGGGGTAGGGACCCTCCTCCTCACTCTTGCGCCATTGCTCTCTGCAGTGACCTGAGAATGGAGGAAATTAAGACAGCGTATCAAGCTAAGAGCCCTATCTTGAGCTGGTGAAGTGAAAAGGCGCCATGCAGAGGCTTAATTCCGAGTTACGCATCCAGAATAAAAAGTGCAGAACTTGGGAACATTTTGTTCATTAGGTAAGCTGTAAACAAGAACGAAAACTAATTTTTATCTGAGAGTTTACTGCTACTAAGAAAACAGACATAAGCAATTGCTGACTTGTAATTTTGGCAATTTATAAATGTTGCTAAATTCATTCATAGATCTCTGTTTAAGTTAAAGGGAACCCAGACTAGTTGTAACATTAAACATTATTTAATAAAAATTTACTTCAACTGTAATACAAAGACTCTAAAAATACTTTAGGCTGTTTAGTTTTTATAAATTAAAAAAAATGTATTGTCACACAGACGACGCCATTTTATTAATGCTGCAAAGCATACTGGGTAATTTATTACGTTCACTCGGCCAGGCTTTTTTTTTTTCCCTCCGGTGCGAGGCTGCGAGGAAGCTCTATCCACCATGAAGGTTAATCTTGGACAATATCTGATGATCAGCCCATTTAAATGAAACCTGAACACGTTGGCAGAGAGGAAAATGTAGAAATGACTTAAAATATGACTGAAAATACCAATAGAAGACAACAGTTTTATGGAAGGAGAACATGAGCTTAGCCAGTTAGCTATCGCATCTGCGTCCAAGCTAATACACTGGCCATATAGCGTTAGCTATACATATATTAATAATAAACATGTGGCATTAGTTCACATAAAGCTAACATTATATCCATATGTATATGTATTAGCTTAGGTACTAACATACAGTACATGTCAACCCCTCAGAACGTTTACCTGTATAATGAGCCTCAAAAATCCATAATTTTTGCAAACAATCCATGAAGTGGGGAAATTTTTTAAGGGGCAGAGCAAATTGGAAGATTTGATGTTATTTATTGTTTGTTTTTGTTTGTTTTTTTACGTCCTACAGGCTCTGACATGTTCAATTAATTTGAAACTGAGGTTTTGAAAAAATCCGTAAAACTTGACAAAATTTGTGAGATTGCTCTACATGTCCTTATACCTGCAAAGTGATGAAAATTTGGGTAAATTACGGACAATCCGTACAACTTGATCTGTATGCGCTAACAGTATATTGTCGGACCTAGTGAACTTCATAATTTACCTTGTATGCTTTGCAACATAAATAATATGGAGTGTGACAATTTTTTAAATTTAATGAAAACTAAACAGCCTACATTATTTTGACAGTGTTTGTTTTTCAGTTGAAGTAAATGTTTATCAGACAATGTCAAATGTTTCTACTAGTCAGGGTTCCCTTTAAAGCTTAAAAGAACTTACCTCCATGCTCTAATGTTCCCATTTCACTGTAGTTTATTTAGAATTGACTAACTGGCATTCCACCAGCTTAAATTGTTGCGGGCATATGAGTGATCAAGTCTTATCTGGGCCTGCTTTTATTCAAAATGAAAAGCTGAGTCGTTCTAAAATAAGGCCGGCCTAATTGGCTGTGTTTTGCAGTTAATTTCCATAAAGAGCCTGGAATACTGACACCTCATCTTGGGGAGCGCAAGGTGCACACTTTTGCCTGTTTCGTGAGGGCCAAAGGTCAAGAAGGAGGGGCCGACACTATATCTGCACTGGAGTGCTGTAATTGTAGGAGTGTAAATTGCTGCTGAAAAATGCCTTGTCTCTGAAACTTAGCAGTAATGCGTGGTGAGGTGTTGTTCAAAGGGTACAATGAAGGACCAAATGTCTTTGTATGTAAGCAGAAAAGTTTGGAAACCTATTCCCCATATTTTTTCTATCATTATAAAGTCATTAATTTCCTTCTTTTCTACAAAACATGTAAAATACCTAGGATTAAACATTTGAAAACATATTGTCACTTTTATTCCACAGGGTTGCACTTTGATTTTAACCTTTGGGGATACTGCTGGTACCTCAACAGGAGCCGACACACTCAGCATCAGCTTGGTGCTTCATTTCTGCTTTACTAGACCCCTGTTTGGATGGAAGGCTATTTCTCCTAATGTGGCATGCTTGATCCCACAGCTGGGATTTTTTTCAGCTGCCACTTAGCATCCAGTTGCTCCAGGGCCATGAATAAAGGTAGGCTCAACAGGGAAGGGCCTCCTCATTACATGGCTGCCTGCTTGTGGTCAACAGTCCTCTGGATCACAACAGGGCCGCAAAAAGAGAGGCGAGGAGTTTCTTCCAGCACTTTACAGATATTTTTGGGAGATGTGGCATTATATCTAATGTGTTTTAAGTTCATAAACTTTGCATTTCTTTTTTGAAGTGTAGCACAGATTTTGTCAAGAGCAACACTTAAAATGTGAAAGTCACAATCAAAAACAAGTTTTATTCAAATCCATCCTGTGGTTCAAGATATATTTTGTTAAAGGGTTAAGTCCAACGGTTGATGCCACAGTTTAAAAGAAGGATCTCACACAATCTTTAGAACCTACAGAAACATGTTTGGGATAAATGTGTCACACCACATTGTAGCTCAAAATCTTTAAAACTTACTAAAGTTAAAGCTAATTTTGTGTTTGCTCAAGTTGCTTAGTTGTAGCAGAAATTTTTAATCAGGTCGACTCAACAAGTTAACCAGTTATAGATGTACATCTAGTGATTACTGAGAGTTCCATTAAATTTTAATTTATTACTTCCTTTGTTATTTTGCTAACAGTAATCAAAAAAGCAAACACATGCGTGCACAAAACACGATCACCTATCTTTCATGTTGGCAGCTGGTATTAGCCAAAACATACTTTCTACCAAACTTTTGCTATCACTTGCTACAAGGAAATCTGACTGCTGTTACGTTTGTACTTCAATTCCAAACATGCTAGAACCACTTAACTAAATTGGTCTTATTTATTCATTTTAAAGCAACTACAATGAGTCCTTGGAACACACCAACCTCCAGAGGTTTACTCAAGTGGCTCACAAAAAGATGCAGAGGACGGTGCTGCCAAATGTGGCATTATGGGGACAATTTAACATAATGATCAAATAAATGCTGGTGTAAAAGAGGAATACATCAATCGAGGTGGCAGTTCACATCTTTTAATTATTTATTTATTTTATTTGGTTTGTTAGTTTTTCTCATTACATTTTAACAGTTTTTAATATTTTATTCCCGTTTTGCAAAAGCAGATGGTCCCATTTTGGTTTCATGAAGTTGATCAGAAAAGCAGCACAAGAACAGCTCACTGACCCCTGCCTAGATACACAACATTTAGTTGTGTTTCTTATATTGTAGAAGATTTCTCAGCTGAAGATCTATGCTGAACAAGCATCCTGTATTGCTCTGTTCCTTTTAAAAAACATTTTTTCCCCTAAGAGGGAAGAGGGAGCTGAGCTGCAAGGCAATGCTCTCTGTTTAGTCTATGTTCCTACCATTACCTATGGTCACGAACCTTGGGTAGTGACCGAAAGAACAAGATCGCGGATTAAAGAGGTCAAAATGAATTTTCTCTACAGGGTAGCTGGACTCTCCCTTAGAGATAGGGTAAGAAGTGCAGTTATCCAGGAGAGACTCAGAGTAAAGTCGTTGCTCCTCCATGTTGAGAGGAGCCAGTTGAGGTGGTTTGGGCATCTGGTAAGGATGCCTCCTAGGGAGATGCTTCAGGCATGTCCAACTAGGAGGAGACCCAGAGGAAGACCCAGGACACGCTGGAGAGACTATGTCTCTCAGCTGGCCTGGGAACAAACGCCTTAGAGTTCATCCTGAAGATGATGGATGGATGGATGGATGGATGGATGGATGGATAATTTCCTGAAAGTCATTGCTTTGACAAAAAGAACGGCATGCATGTAGATCTAGGCAACATTAGATAAAGGGATAGTTTAGACATTTTTGAAATGGCGTTTCATAGAATGTTATAAACTCCTATTTTTTACCTGTTGTTTCTGAACTTATGGTCTCAGCAGAACCAGAGTGATGAGTATAGCCTCGCCTCTATTGTCTCATTGTTTCACTCAATTTGGTTCATGTCTGTTCAGTTCTGCTCTGGTGTGCGTGTCTCCACATGGCGTCATCACGCGGCTTCAGCTGTTTTGGTAAGAAAGAAAAAAAAATTGTGTTTTTAAATTGTTAAAGATATCTTTGACCATGCATGCTTGTTGATTATTTTACCTGCGACTTGACAGCATCTCTTCACTAGGTGGAGGTGCACAGGGTTTTAAAAGTAACCTGTTGCCAGAGAAATTTGCCGTGTTAAATCTAAATTTCATTGCAGTTTCGCAGGCTAATTTTGCTGCAGCCCAATTGTAATAGGAAGTAGGAATTTTTTTTCTATGCAGGAAATACCACGTAGAGCTCAGCTATTGTTTGTTAGTGGTGATCAGCACTGAGAAGAGGAAGTGATGTTTTGTGTTTAGTCAAAGTTAAACACAAAATGTCAAATTTAATTACAACTAATGTTCATGTGGCCCTAATAAAAATGAGTTTGACACCCCTGTTATATCTGAACTAACTAATGTTATTTCAGGAAACCAAACTGACTGTCTCGTGAAATCTAAAATTTATAACAAATTTAGCCAGGTTAAATTCAATTTCATTTGATTCATTGCATCCTAAAGCAGGCATCCAGTCAAATCTGATGTGGTCAACTTTTGGTTAAAAACGACAGACTGCTAAGAATGACAGGGCTCATCTCTGATCCATCCACTGGGTCAAACGATTGGACTCAGTATTTGGTCAAACCAACTCAAATAACCCAACTGCTTAAAGCCATTATCAAAATAATGTTTGCTTTATTGAATGGAGAACACTGAAGAAAATATAACACTGAATCAACTTTAAAAATTGAAGTCATCTGTCATAGCTAATATTTTAGCACTGACCAAATGTAAATGTTTTTTAGTGTAACCTTAACCCTAACCCTAACATTTATTTATATTTGGTCAATGCTAAAATATAGGTGTGACAGATTACTTACTTTTTTAAGGTTTTTTTGTTATAATATTTCAGTGAGTGTTTGGGTTCCACGTCCATTAACGGCTTTGCTTTTTAAAGAAATTTACTTTTGGAGATCAGTGTTATATCTACTACAAATGAGCCCCTAATAGAAAAGTAATCAAGAAAACAGTTAGAAGGTGTATCAATCTTGGACAAACAGACCTGGAAAAGTTCACCAAATAAAACACATTTTATTTTCAAACTTCCTGCTGCACATACCTGAGTGTAAACAATTTTTTTTTTAATTTGAGAAGATACCAATTTTGTGTCAAAAGTTATTCTTCATAATTGTTTCTATATGCAGACACCCCTTACATTCAGCAGTCTCAATAATTCCCTCTCTTCTCTTTTGTCCCTCCACTCTCCAAGCACAAGAGACATGACCCCTGCTTCACCCCAGCTCAGGGTGTGAGCAGGGTGTCACAGTCAGACCTGTCCTGCTGAATGCCTCATGGCAGGTTGTTTGTGAAACTCTTGTGTTCTGTTTGTTCCCGCTCCCCACCCTGTCCTCCCTGACAGCGTTCCCATTGTGAACCTGAAGGGCTTTGTTTTGTTTTCACCCGCTGTTCTGGTCCAGAGAGATCTCCCACACACCTCTGCTCGTTCTGGAAGAACATCTGTTGACTTTACCTGCTCAGTATTTACCTTTACATTAAATTAGCAAAAATGTCAGAAAAGTTTATCCCCAACACATATTCTGAGCACCGATATATCACTACAAATCTTTGTTTAAAGTTTTGTCAGCAACTATTTGCAGTCAACTTTGTATTAGCAAAATATCTTGTAACCTTCTGAGGGAATATTAATGAAACTTAAAGGAAATAATTAGCAGTATAATTGATTAACATTTAGAGTCGACTCAGTTCAAGATAACCACAATCAACTCCCCTTAGAGAATATAAAAATATAATTTAGTCAACTTTATATGGTGCTAAAATTTGATGTGGTAGTAGCTGAGTCATTCACAGCAGATATTTTTTGTGCTAGTTATTGATCTTTGTTTGTGTGTTAGCAAAATATCCCATGAACTACTGGATGGCTATGCAAAGTCAATTCAAATCAAATCAAATCATTTCAATTAAGTTCAATTCAGTTTATTTATAGTGCCAAGTCACAGCAACTATCATTTCAGGGCAAAGTAAAAAAAAAGCAATCAATCTAAAGAAGCCAGTCTCCCAATCCTTCACGGAATGCTAGACCTTTATTTTTTATTTTTTTAATAAAATGGGTCGTAAACATTTTCTAAATATATAGATCATTAAATTTACTTAGAATTTATTGACAACATTAATAGAAATGTATCTTCTTCATGCAAGGCAACACTTCGCTGCTTCTCCCCTAAACACATTCCATATGCTTCTCTTTTATAAACACATAAAATTAGTAATCTGGGTGGGTGAGGCTTTTAATAAAACTTCAATACAATGAAATTCAGTACCACCCCCCACCCCCCACCACCAACACACACACACACACCAGCCTCCCTCATCTCCTGTTCCTAACATCAGCAGGGAGCGAGGCTAATTTACGAGCGCGGGCAATGCCAACATACACTCAGAGGAGGGCCCGTTTTAACACCTCCAAATGCTGTAATGCATCCCAACTGACCTTAATTATAAAAGCATGCGCCTCCACTGTGCTTCTCCCCCCTCCCCAAGATGCGGTCCAACAAGGCTGGGAGGGTGTGTGTGAGCCAATGGTCTTACCTGCAGAGAACAACACAGCAGCAGCTACCGTAACAGCTCAATGTTAATAGTTGCATCCTGAGAGGAAATCAATAAAGCTATAAAGGGTGATATCACAGTGTCTGGGCCCCCTCACACACACAGATTCTCCTCCTCTCCCTCCCTCCCTGCCTTCCTCAGTGGGACCTGTTTATGAGAGGTGGTGGTGTTTGGCGAGCGCAGGCAAAAGGTCACTGGCTTGAGATTTTGATCCAGGGATGAGACACCTTCCTTGGGAGTGTGGGGTAAATGGTTGAACAGGACCCCTGACTCATCTGGAGAAAAGTGGATCTTTCAAAGAGCTTATGGCTGCCGTATGTTGTCAAGGCAGGAAAGCATTAGTGCCTAGAAAGGCCCATCGATGCTTTCTGGTTACGATCAGGGAAGGATCCCAGGAGGTAAAATGAGGCCTCACTAAACTGCTGATGAACCAAAGGAGATATTAAAAGACTGACTCTCCCTCTTCTTCTGTCTGGATTGCAGATTTTTGCCCATAATATTGATATACGCACAGCACGGGGCTCCAGCATCATTGGGCTGATAAACTGCTCGTACAATAGATAATCTTTTATGTACCTCCCGTGCACAGCACAAATATTATGACTATTAGTACATTAATTAACTCCCTGGCCTCAGGGTGCTCTGCACCGCCAAGGTTAAGAGCTTCTTTAATTAAAGATCAATACGGTTTTGCAATATATTCTTGAAGCACCAGAAGAGACATGCTCTTTACTGTCTTTATGTCAAAATGATATAGAAAATCACAAGATATGTATATAAAGAGATTCAAAGTGCAAAATGAGAGCATTTGCAAGTGAAACTGTGAGCTAAGAAATGTTAGACTAAGGTGATAGTGTGAATGATATACTTATAACATTTTATGGAATCATCAGCTGGTTTATACACAGCTTTTTAGCACTTGGGTGTATTGAGCCAAGCCAGTAGGAAGCTGTGATGATGGCTGAGATAAAAGCCCAGGACTTTAGGTTTTAGTGCTCGCTTGTGGACAAAAAGAAAGGAAGGAAAGAAACATTCAAGAGTCCAAAGTTCCCTTCAGATCACTGTAATTCACATGGATTTTGTTTGACAGGACAGCAGCCCTGTTCAGGACACAAAAGGTGGCTAAAGCCAAAAGGTTGAGCCTAAACCCCAACCAGACATCTACCTGCCTTAAATATTTCCTTTTAAACACTGTCTTTGTAACTCTTAGATTTGTCTTTTTTATTCTGCCAAATTGTGTTTTTCGGAATTTTAAATTGTAGATTTTGAAGCATGGTTTGTGTTGTGTATTTTTCTGTCATACCAAATAGACTTTTATGTAAAATAAAGATTAAAAAACATGAATTTTATCATTTCGGTTACACAAGTTGGCACTCTCTGTTCACATACAGTTCAGCAAATAGAACAATGACTCCCATCAGGAAAATCAGGGAAAACTGGAACCAGAAATCGACCTTCAGAACATCTAAGATGCTCATAAATGTGTCTGCAAAACACATTATGCTGCACTGACAACTCCATGAACACTGTGATGGATGAGTCAGCCTCATGTATCAATGCAGCCCTCACATTGGCTTAAACCCACCTGGGTCTCTCTTGGCCTGTTGACCAGCCTCTCTTTAAAACCTACTTCCTCTCCCTCCCACATTTGTCCAAACCACTTTGCCACACAAGACTAAGACAGGTTAAACAGTTAAACGCTAGCAAATCCACCACTGCCCTGTGGGAAATTTGCTTCTAATCCCTAACTTATAGGCACAGAATCAAAGCCAAAAAAGCCGGAGCAACAAATCTGATCCTCCCCCTAACAATCCCGGGCCTCTTGGGAGGGCACGGAGAAGCTCCACAGACAAGGCCGAGATGGATAAATACCTAAATGATGAGACAGTCTGGGGACAGGGGAGTAGTGTCTGGCTATGGCCGTTCACGTCCAATTTGGCATCCACGCAATGAAAGGCAATTGGGTGGCAGCCCCCACACAGCAGCCAGTCCTTATTATTATATGTTGAAGTGTGGCTTGGGCAATGATTAATGACAGTGTCGGGGCGAAAACAAAGCACAGCGCAAGTTATCTCCAGTCCACCTGCTCCTGTGCCCCGATTGGAAGAGAATGGAGAAGAGTGTGAGCAGAGGCTTGATAATGGAAATGAAAAGAGAAAGAGAGTGGAAAGGGAAAAGATAAAGAGGAGGAGGAGAGAAAAGGGAGAAGGTGAAGGGAACTCGCTGACCACAGGAAGATGGGAATAAAGAGAAAAATTGAAGGCAAATTCATACAAACCCATGAAAAAAATGCATACCAATGCTGAGCTCTGCACTCTGCAGATTACAAACGCCATTTTGCATTCAAGACCAAACTAATACATCCCCGTTAGGATGCAAACCTTATGAATTTAAACTAGGCAAATGCCAACTTGCAGGTAGTGTCCATGTGAGGTGTGAATGAGGAGCTTGTGACTCTCCTCGCTGATTGATTTGACAGACTGAGTGGACTTTCATGGTGTCTGTGTTTGTTACATCCAGGCCCACTGTCCCCTGCTGTATTGGCGTAGACATTTATGAGACATGTCGGAGGGGGACTGCCAGACCTCAGTAATGAGAGAGCTGACACTGACACCCAGTAGCACAGCCTGACACTGCCATCCAGAGGACACACACGGTAAACCACCCAGGGCACCAAAGCCCTTTACCATGTTTACTCTTGTTCCACTTCTGTATTCTATTTATATACACAAACTGAAATATTTTACACAAAACCAAGAAAATCAAATGTGATAAATGTCTGAATAGAAAAATATTCAATAAACATACAGTTAAGTGTTGATTATTGGTAAATAATTATAGGTAAGTGCTGATTATTGTTAACATTTTTTTTGCACAGTTCAGGTTAACTCTAAATGATTTCAGATTAGAAATCCTTTAATTATCAAGAGTCTGACTGTCAACCTCATTGTTACACCATTTTCTAAATCAGGTCACTGTGCCACTTTACAAGCAACACCGGGAGAGAAACTGGGCATTAACTAAAAAAGTTAAACTGTGCTAGATATGGTATGCAACAATAGTTTTCAGCTTTCAAGCTACAAAAAAAAAGCCACAGAACATCATGACCTGTACTATTTCTGGTCACAGAGAACAAACACACACAACGCCACAACTTTGGGAATCACTGATTTACAGATCTTTGATTCGTGTACGCTGCTCAGTCTATAGTAAGATGTATAAATATCCTGCTAATTCACTTATCACTTTAGAACCACTGCTAGTAACCCCAGAGGCAGCATCTAACACAGGGAGGGGCAACTTAATGATGGAAGGTGCCACAATCTTTTGTCGGCACCATCAGAGGGCCACATAGTGCTGCACACTTACCTATATGTAACAAAACTGCCATTTAAAAAATATATATATATATATTTATATATATGTATACATACATACATACATACATACAGGTAGTATAAAGCACAAAATACAGTGTATATATAAAAAATGCAAGTTTAACAGTTGTTCTCTTGTTTGATGTATACAAGTTTAAAACATTTCAAGCAAACAAAAAATAAACACTTCAGTGAGCTGAAGTGCAGCCACATAAGATGCCTTGGGTGCAGATTTCTGTTCTAGTAAAAAGTCAATGTTGTTTATTTACTTGCAACTTCAGCAAACTTCTCATAGCTTTGTGCAACGTGTTGTTGTGGAGACTTCATAGCAAACAATGTCTCTAAGCAGACTAAAAACAAAGATTTACCTTGAAATTCTGTGAACAGATAATAATAAAAATGTTTTATTTATTTTTTTTACTTTTAAAAGCACTCTTAAAGCAGCTCAGATTCCAAGCTTTTTTTTCTGCAGGCCCGCGGGTGAATTCTGTCCAGCAAACCAGTTGATGCAATAAGAACTCTCATTGATATGTGTTTGTCAGTGATGGACAAATATGTTTTAAAGGGACAAAATCAGTCCTAGACAATACACTTTACATGTTGAAACAGTCGCACAACCCAGCAAACTCTAGTCTTCTCTAAAAAAAAAACCTACCTTAAAACATTCTAAAAGCCCACTTCTTTTAGTGTTAAAGCCAGAAAGTTGCCGTTTGAAATGACTTTAGTTTTGTGTCTTGTCTGTGATCTGCTTCTTTTCTACAAAATTAAACAACTGAATGAACATCCTCTGAGGCAGGTGATTCCATAATTTTTGCCAGGGGTTGTAAACTTTAAAATCAAAAGCAGGGTGTACAGACTACATACGCAACAATTTGTTTAAATGTACACTTTAGTAAAGCATCACTTGGTTGGCATTTTTTGTTGATTTAAATGGCTTTTTCTAAATTGCCTGTTTAAAAGTCTCGACCAGGTATTACACAACAACAAGCTCAAAATGTGTAGTCTCACTAAAAAGCCCCAAAATTGAGGAAACTGTTTCTCTGTAAACAACTTGTCAATCATTCACATGAAAAATGTTTTGTCTTTTCTTCTTTTTTTATTTTTTTGTACTTTTGGAGAACACTTGTTATGAGACTCCTCCGACTGTATGCTTTATTTGACAGTTCCAATCATGTAACAGAGCATCTTTCAGCACTGGATGTGGCAGAGGGTGTCTTCCCTGTGTAGTTTTCCCATAGCACTGTAATCTACAGTGGAAAAATGGTGCTTTTAATGAGAAGCTCTCCATAACAGCTCTTGTCTGTCTTTAGCTCAGTGCAGCGCTGTGTGCTCCACTGAACTGTGGTCTATGTGGGATTGCAGGGGCCACTTTGAAGTGCAGAGCTGCTGCTGTTCCCTTTGTATGTAACACCTAAAAAATCAAACCTAAAACCAAAACACCCATAAGATTACCTGAAAGGGGTACAGTAGAAAGAGTCATATGTATATGATTCTTTACACGGCTTCGTTTCATCCCCTCATCTCTGCTATGATTATGCATGTCTGTGAGGAGCTGTACTGTGTCTGGAGAAACCCCCTTGAATGGGAACGGCGGTACAGAGAGGAACATTGAAATCCTCTAACGCTCACAAACGAACAACCTAGGGACAAAACATGAATTCCGTGAGGTTTCTCTCCTTGTAGTGCTGCGGCGCAGACAAGCTCACATTTAGAACTGGCTGCCATCTCAGACAGAGGGTCCGGTGGGATGTGTCAGTATGTGTTTATCAGAGGATCTACTTCCTCTTTTTAATGTGGCACACACCCACCCACCCCATCCCGCCCCCATTATCTCCTCCCTTGTTTGCCTTTACTTCAGTCCCCCCCACACACACACACACACTCCTCCTGTAACTGCAGTTGAAGGTGAAGAATCCTCAGCTCAGACAGCAAACGTCGCCTAAGTTACCCCGAGCGCCGTTCTTTGACAGCTGAGGGTGTTGTCCCTTTGTAGATTCTGGAGCACACTCACAAGAGGAAAACTATAAAATGATTTAATGTAAAGTTCAAATAACTGTGGTAGCCCAAATCAAATCTGTGCTTTCCTACATAAATCTTGCAAGATAACTTAAAGTTAATTTTGTTCTCCTCCATTCATGTTATTTTAAAATGTGATAGTGCTCAATACCTCTTTTGTTTACAACTCCGCAAGACTTCAAAAAAATGGAAGTAAAGAACATGTAAACAGCAGAGAGACTGAAAAGAATTACGTTCGTTAACCGTGATTACGTGTTTAGAATCGGATAGGAGGCAACCAATAACCACAATATGTTTGAAATTGTAAAAATGTAAGAGAGAGAGTCATACAACAGCAAACAACATTGGACTGAGTTGCTTTTAATGCATTCTCTAGCATTGCCTTCAGCAAGTCAGCCTCAAGTACCGGAAATCTCACCAATTTCTTCAGAACCTGGCCATGTCTCCCTTTCCTAGGGCTAAATGGCAGATCCACAGGACAATTCACTAAATCTACTGTATAAACCAGCTTTTACGATGTGTTGTAAGTGACTCCAGGCATGTACCTAAATTAAACCTGTACAGACTGTCTTTTGTGACTAGTTCATAGTCACTCAGACCAGCCTGTACCTAAAATAATTTCATACATGAAAACAATCACACAATAGCTTATAAAATATATCAATATTCACCTAAGAAAAACCTACAGAATGTGTATTGTATTTAAAATCAGTAACCCAGAAATTTCTTCAAAACGTTTAAAATTCTGATGTGGCTGGCTGGTCAATACTAATATCTAATCTAGTTTTTCCACACTGTTGTCTGAAAAATAAACATTGCTCATTTCCAAGAAAAAAAAAATGTATGTGCAGTTTGGGTTTCGTGTAACTGCCGAGTCAGGTAAATGATTCCATGTTAAAACTATAGTGATTTATTTAAATTACTCTCTAATAAAACTTGGTAAATGGACTGAACTTATATAGCGCTTCATCAAGTCCCTCCTGACCCCAAAGCTCTTTACACTTTAAAGTCACTCACCCATTCACACACACATTCACACACTGATGATGTGTGTGTGAACTTGAAAACTTGTTATGAATGAGTAAAATAAGAATATAAAAACATTCATGAATAAAATAATATGAATAATAATGAATAATAACATGTTAAATATGATTAAAAGCCATTTGTGAAGTTTACAAGTAATATACAGTATTCAGAGTTGAAGTAAACATATACATATTTGGTCATATTTCCTGTTCAATGTGTGCTGTAAGGCTTTTCAATATTTTAGAACAAGAACAATTTGCAAATCAGTACTTATGTACTTCTGAGGTTTAGGAAGCACCTTTGCAATTTACGACTTAAAAACTCAGGTTTAAGTTATTTAAAGTTTTGTGATTCAAAAAAATGTCATGTTTTTAAGGTGTGAGGATGTTCCCTGTAACACATTACATTCAGTTCATATATCATATAATACAGGCAATATTGTATTTTGTGGTATGATACAATACACTATGGTACATTGTAATATGTTACAATGCAATACAATATCGTTCAATATTACGATTTATAACACTAAAAAATATGAGACAATACAGGAAAAACATGAATTTTATTTTAGAGACAGCACTGTCAGTTGCTTTCACAGAAATAAATTATACATAAATAACCCATCAGTGAAAAGTCATTTTTCTAATTTGGCACAAAGAAATTATATGATACAAATAAAAAAAAGACTAACTTGATGCAAGAATTTGTGTATTTCTCATCTAAATGTTTGATCTCCTGTCATGATTCATTATTTTGTTTGAATACTTCTGTTTCATTGTTTGGTCATCTTATGTCTTATTTTCTCATTTTCTGTTCCATGTTACCCTCAGTCAGCTTCTTTGTGTTTTTCCAGCCTACTGCCACACTCACCTGTTCATAGTTTGCAATCACCCAGGTGCTTCCACTCCCCAATCATCCCCAGTTGTATTTAACCGATCTTCTGTCTTCATTGCCCCGTTGGATCATTACCCTCTTTTTCCATGATCCAAGCCTTGTTCTTGCTGCCAAGCCAGCTTTTTTCCCTTTTGTTCTTTAATAAGCCAGTTTTTGATTTTTTTTTTTACTTTCAAGCCATCATGTCTGCCTGCATTTTGGGTTCCTCCAAACCACCTATTGTTACATCTCCTGTTTCCAATTTAAGTCTTGTCCTGATTTTAATTTTTTGTTCATTTTGTTTTTGTTTTCTAATTAGGATTAAAGAAAATAATCATATGATGCACCATGCAATCTCAAATTTTATACATACACCATTTCCACTTTTCCTGAAAACATTTTCTTTTTTTATTCTTTTCTTTTTTATTGTAATCCACCCTGCATGTACAACTACCAGAAACACAAATCTATAACTAAAAAAATTCTTCAGCAGAAACATTCTTTACTTCTTCCTTCTCAAAACAGTAGTTGCTGCAGGCTGTGAAGATTTTATATATAAAACATAACTGAAACTTGCACACCAGGCTTTCAAAATAAAAGACTGCAGAAACTGTTTGACTATGTTTTTAAATTGGTTTATTGATTTTAGATGTTTGATTATTTAACCTAACTGTTGTATATAAAGCAACACTATAATTACCCAGAAGTCAACACTTATTACTACTTTTTGGTCTTCTTAACTAAAGATGAAGATCTTTGGGGCCAACATCATGTTAATGTTGTGACATTAAAATTAGTATCACTGTATACAGACTAAGAACTGAGCTACATGTGTTAATGTCATAAGAAAAACATCAAATGACTCAGATTTACTGGTCATCATTTATTACTGACATTCAGTTTCAATCAACTGTTGGCTTTTTGTTTTACTAACATCAATTTGTGTGTGTGCGATCCAACATAAATTCTGATCAGTAATGTTTCCAGAAGTATTGATAAAAAAGATTGGCCACAAGACATTCTGAAATATATTTTTTTTCTGTTCTTCTATTCTATCATGGACTTGTGACCCGTCCAGTGTGTACCCCCACCACTTGCACAGTGACTGCTGGACATAGACACCAGCAGAGATGGACACTCGTGACTCAGACTTAGACTTGAGTTGCACTTAAGTCTCTACTTTTAGAGACTTAGACCTGACATGGACGCTAAAGACTTGAAACTTGACTTGGACTTGTGGTTTGAGACTCGCGAACAATGTAAGTCTTTTCACTGCCCGGCTCATGATTCTCACTCCCTCAATACACATCCATGCTCCGCTCCGCTCCCCCTCGCCTGAGAACGGGAGGGTCCAGCGCTGGTCAGTGTTAATGACGTGTTCCCTACGTGACAAACAGAGCTTCAGCATGGCAGGCGTGTTGCAGTAGGCAGTTCTGCTGCCATTCATTGTAAGCTTTGCTTACAGAGACTTTATTCAACGCCATGACAAGAGACTGGCAAAATGCAGTGTGTGGAGTCCAAATCCAAAATTTGTTTTTGTGATGACTTGTGCAGCCCTTTTACT
>JARVJO010000173.1:1723376-1735216 GCA_031762555.1 Cynodonichthys magdalenae | reverse complement strand
CCCCACCCCCAGCATGCATCTGGCACCCATGCTGCTGAGTTTCTTTCCAGGGTTTTGTGTTAAATGATGGTGACACTCATCTTTTTACAGCGACAGGAGGAACTCATCACCGTGATCAAAGCACTGCTAATGTGCCTGGAGGAAGCAGATGTGCACATTTTCCATGTTAGGGTGTGGGCTTAGCCTCTCCCAAACATCTTAAACCAACTTTTTCTTACCATCCATAAACATGTGTTTGTCTCTGATAGTGTCATCCTGTTTGTCCTTCACTCTTCCCTCGCGTCTGTCTTCTAGCACTTTTTAAAACATCCGTTTTGATGATTTACCATCCTAAAGCCAAATCAAGAGTCTAAAACGCCAATGAGGTGAAGAGGAGGAGACAGGGATAAAAACTGAAGATTTAAGAATAATTGTTCATTTAATCATGGGGGATGAAATGTCTTATCCAATAAAAGATCTAGTGATAAAAATAAAGTATTATTGTACATTTCACTGATAGATGGCTGCAGTGGCATCTTCTTGACTTGAACATATTTCTAATTCCTGAGTGTCCTGTATATTGAACAGTTAGCTTGAAATTTTTGTCCGTACAATGGTTTAAGTTATTTTAGGTGCTGCCGATGCTGACGCCATCCGCTCAGCTGTTACCAGGCAACAAACACAACACCTCAATACAATCCTCTTTTTCCTGTGTGTCATTTCAAACTTCATAAAGAATTCGTTTCATTTTGTTTTATTCCAGGAATTTACTCTGTAACAATAGCATGTACCATTTGGGAAAAAGAATCGAGGATTATTCTGTGCAGTTTAGCTGAGCCATGATGATGAAAGTATTTCACTTTAAGTTACAGCATACAGCATGCTGAACAAATGTTAAAATGTAGGGAAAATATTTTGTTGTGGATTTTAAAAAAGTGTAATAAAATGAAGTTAGTGAGACTTTCAGCTGAATGATTTTCAGCTAATATTCAAAGGGGACATATGGAAAATCCATGTTTTTAGCCATTAAATGCAATTTGTTGTGTACTTGGAGTCTCTAGGAAAGAAACATTTAATCTAGTCTCTCTTGGTGCTGCGTAGACATCTTTATATTCTGTTTAGGTCATATTTTTCAACCCATTTAGTTTTCTATTATGTTTTCTGAACTATTACATCACAGTATTTGCAACAGAATTATTAAATAAGATCTGGACCCTCTGGTAGCTCAGATGTGGTTTGCCAGAAGTGATCACCACAGCACAACATAAACCTAACCACTACTTGGCCAGTTGTGGCATTCCATCTTAAAAACAGTGCCATCATTGCCAGACCTGGCCCACATCTGGGTGACAAACCACTTGCTATGACAGCAGTGCCAGCTTTTCACCAGATCTGGCTCACACCGGTGGGCATTGTGGGTGTAATGTGACAGCAATGTAAAGAAAAGATGCAAACAGGATAATTTCAATGAGTTGTATTGTGTGCATAAATGTAAAATGTAGTCTTAAAATGTTTTTTCTCATGTACAAGACCACTGATGGACATTTGTATGCTGAATTAAAATTCAAATCTTAAATAGGACATCAAGGTTTAATGAGGAATGTTTCACATCTAAGATATCTCACTTTAACCAAGGGTTTAATGGGGAAGAAAGTGGACATCACTATAAATACAGACAAACAAAACAGCCTTAATATCATCACTGCTAACAACACAATAAACACACAGGAGCAAATGGGTTATTAATTTGCTTACCAAAAATTGTAGTTATTTCTTGTTGAACAAGCATCTACCCCATTGGATAAAATTGACTCATGAACTAAAATTCAGTTTGTATGTTTAAGTGGCTGTATATAATTGGGCTGTGCAATAAATCTGGCTTTTTATTTGCAATTTTCAATTTTGAAGGACAATGCATGATGCTATCAACAAATTAACAACCTATTTACCATTTTTTGCATACATCTAGTGTTTAAAGGGGCCATTTAGTCATATCAAGATAATTTTCTGAATTATTACATCACAGGATTTGCAATAGAACTACTGAGTAAAGTCTGGACTTACCAACTACAGTTTAGTCGTCTTCATCCTCCTCTGGCTCCAACATGTAAGGCTGGATGGACAAGTCTTCCCTTGTTGACATCTTTTAATTAAGCTGGAGAGTGATGGGGTGTGAACCACCTCATTTGGATTTAAAGAGACAAAATGAGTTAATCTGAGACACACCTAAACAAAGAGGGAAATGGGAGCTGGTAAAGTTACAAAAAGGAGGAATTCAAACCAAAGCATTGCAGTTCCACTTTATATAGACCCCAACTGAATGATTTAAATATGAAAAAGGATTTAAAAGCATGAGATGTCTCTTTAATATAGTTATCTAATGATGATAAGCCATATTAACTTGCCTTTTTATCTAATCTGTAATATGAGTCTTGCTTGTTTTCCCTGCAGGGAAGAAATGTTTAAGTTCTTTCAGTGCACACGATGCTTCTCTGTCACGACTTCAAGAAGTGTGAACAGTTAAAAAGAAGTTGTAGAAAGAAAACGAGGACATCAGTGAGGTTTTTGAAAGCTGGATCTACTTTAGGAAAAAAAGGTTTTGGGAACAGGAGTTGTTGAAATTATTGAAAAGCCTAAATACTGATGAAGTCGGCAAAAAACTACAGAATTCTTGTCTTTTTAAAGTTAAACTTTTATTGTTTTATTGTGCAGCCATTCAGTTTGTTCAGATTTTGTTATGATGAGCACAGTATTTAATTGTTGTAAGTATAGCTTTTTTGGGTTAAAGTAAAAAAATATATATATTTTTTTTTATAAATCCTGTGACTCCTGTTTCAACTTGACCCATCACAATTCAGTTTTAGTATTTCAAGATTATGAGATTGGCTGTTAAGTGGTAAAAAATCTGTGAAAATTCTGGATGTGGCTGCTCATTCTAAACAAATTAACAATTACAACAACACAAAGAGCCATGAATGAAGCAGGCCCATTTTCAAAGATCTTCTAAATGTGAGACTAAATCATTTTGTGCTCACATCATTTAAAAAAATGCTGTTTTAATGTTTTAAGCACACTGATGTTTATTCATATTATTCATCATATTGATAAGAAAACTTGTCTTTTATTTGTTTAAATGTAATTAAAGTGTTAATTGTCATCAAACTGCAGGATATGAATTAAATAAATATGTGAATGTAATATTCTATTGTCTAAAGAAACCTCCAGTGTGCTTCATAACAAAAAGAACGTTGATGAGCTGCAGCTAAACTGTAAGGTCTTAGCATTATTTGAAGGAATGCATTTTGCCCGCCACCTTTCATGTCAGAATTTCAAACCAAGATCTTCATAGTGAGAAAAGACAGAATTGTAGTTATTTTGGTCTCACCCTAAAAACAACATCATGTGATATTGGTATTTAGAGTCTGTTTTGTGAATGTCTCTCAGCTATCAGTGTCTGTGAAATTCACTGAACCATTTTTGTGTTTGCTAAAGTGGTCTTGAATTGGGTTGATTCCAAAAGTTAATTAGTTGTAGATGTACATCCAGTAATTACTTTCAGTAAAACCTGTTCAGTGATGATATTTTGCAATCTAATAAACACATGCACAAAGACACGGGCAAAAGCATTGTTGCTCTTTTGCCTTTGGCAGCAGGAAATAACTAAAGAGAGCGGTTTAGTTTTTAGCATTTTATGAACAATCAATTGGTGATCAAAATAATATTAATTCAATACTAAATATTGTTTGAAATCACAACAAATAACCATAAGTTAAATGTGCAAACTCAATATGTCTGAAATTTATGTTGAAATAATGCATATTCATTTTATTTGCCTATATATAAATAATAATTTTGCACACTGTCGTGTGTTTGTTGAATTATCAAACATTGATATTTTGAGCAAACGCAAATTTCGGAAAACATATCAAGAAAATAACATGTTTTGTTTGTTTTTAATTCTTGAACATTTTTGAACAACTACAGCCTTGACCACAAGGAGGTGCTAATGAGCATGATTTCACACCGAGGTCTGCTTTCTGACATGAGTTTTTTTTTTTTAATCAAACTTGGGTTTTCTGCTTCAAACGGTGCTTTTTGAATTTATATAACTCCTCGGGGATTATTTTTGTGAATTTCAGCTCTTCAACCTTAAATATTACTGAATAATCAATAACAGCATACTGTAACATATATTATTTTATTCCATTTCATAAAAAAAGTTATACATTTAACACCTGGTTTTAGAGCTTTTACACCACCATCCCCTTTTAAAAGTGACATAGTACAAAAAAAACTACACTGTAATCTTGAATTCAGGGTTGCATTTTGATGAACATGGGGTTGTGCAAAAAAATGTTCATCCACTCGATGGCAGTGCAGGCCATCAGAAAGTTGTGATGAAGAAGAGGTTGAATCTTCACCTAGCAACAAGGCTGCTGCTTTTTCATTCACACACCTACGTGGTTTCACCTCATCCCCTTCCTGCTTTTCCACACTCTAAAAATGAAATGTTGGATTTACTTAACCATGTTATGTCAACTGGTTCCACTTAACTGAGTTAAGTAAATTCAAAGCAACATACTCATGTTCTTTGGTTAAAAAACTGGTATATTGCTTTCAATTTACTCAACTCAGTTAAGTGGAACCAGTTGACATAATATGGTTAAGTAAATCCAACATTTCATTTCTGAGAGTGCATAAAAAGTCCATCACAGATGCTCACAAGTAAATGAGTTCAGCAGTAAGGGTTATAAAACTATAAATGAACAGAATAAAAATTTGAGAACATTATGATAAAAAGTCAGTACATAAATTAGGTGAAGGAAGAGTCATCAGGTCAGAATCAACCATTTTAATACCTTCCTTTTCCATGGTCATCCTCATCATAACTGTGTTTTTTAACAGTTTCGGTTTGTTTGTCTCATTGGAAAAAGTGAAACATGATAACTCAGTAATTGTGTTATGTGGAAAAAAAAAAAAAAGCAAAAACAGCAAGGCTAAAATCAATTGGCACTGGAAGTCTCAAGACTACCATGCTGTAAATTGGCTTCAAATGACAGCACTGTGGGCTGTTTTGTTTTTATAATACTTCCTCTTTGGGGGAAAAAAAATGCAAACAAACTGGTAAATTATGAGCATCTATTGGTTGTTTTCCTTTTTGTTAAGCCATGTCAAGAGGACTTTGAAGGCATGTGACAAGTTTTGTGGTATTTACTTACCCTCGTGGTCAAATTAACTGGAAACAAAACTTTTTTTTTTAGTCAAAACTTCTTGGGGAATCAAGTTAAACTGGATCTATTTACTGGACAATGCCACCCAAACATCCTTTTAGAGACTTTTCACCTCTTCAGAGGCCGGAACTGCATCATGTTAGTTATGTTTGTCAGGACCTTGCAATGAACCACATCCTCTGTTGGAAACATGCTAATTAGAGCTGATTAATTAAGAGCTTTCCACCCTGCATGTGGGCTGGCGGACATGCAAACATACCATAAAGGCCAACTTCCACCAAACTTCCACTGCACTTTAATTAGCTCTTTGATCTGAGCGCAGAGCAGAGCCAGCTCTCAGGGCCAAGCAGACAGCAGATATAGGATTTCATATACGGCGCACTGCAGTAAAATGTCAGGAAAATGCTGAGTTACATCTATTTAGTGTGAGGAGCAAGAAAGCAGGATATTGTTGGGGATAAAGGAGGATTTTGAGAGGTTTAAACAAGCGAATGTGTCCACTTACATCCAACACAACATCTGCATTTGAGTTGCATCTGATCTGAATTTCTGTGCCTCATATAAAACTTTACGGGTTTCTGCAATGTTGTGTGTGAAGGACTCGACCTTGTGTGTGTGTGTGGGGGGGGCAACAGATCTGGCAAGTTTCAAAAGGAGCAGCGAGCTTGCTTTGTTGGTTGGAATTCGCAGCACCATGGAACGACTTAATAACAATGCGTGAAGCAATGAAAATTACACAGCTCCTGCGAGAGAGGAAAAATTAATTGCTCTCAGGTTGCACTCTGGAGAAGTTTCTTCATTCAAGTCCTAGTGTGCATGCACACACGCACATACACACTTTTGTGCACAAGCAAAGGAAGTAGATTTATCTCCTTAAACTCATGCTTGTACTGTAGGCAGACACACGTGTGCATGTGGAACCTTGGTTATGAGCAAAAGCAGGCCGATTGAATGTGTATCCTTGGGTGTGTGTGTGTACTTGTATTTGTTACCTTTTTGGGACCGTTTCTGGTATACACGTCTATCTTGTCAAGACCAGTAGTCCTAATGGGGACCAAAGACTGGTCCTAAAATGGTGAAACTCCATTTTTGGGTGGGGGGGTTTGGTTTAGGACCAAGGTGTGAATTGAGTTTAGGTTAGTTTTAGGGTCAGGTAGGTACCTGTGAGGTTAATTTTAGGGTAAATGGTCAGGGTTAGGCTATAACATTTCCAAAATATGAATGGAAATCAATGCACGGTCTCCATGGGGATATAAAACCCAGACTCTGTGTGTGTGTGTGTGTGTGTGTGTGTGTGTGTGTGTGTGTGTGTGTGTGTGTACAGCAGCTTTCGAGTGTTGTGCAGTGAAGAGAAGAATTAGAGCCTGGGCCACATTCCAGTCCAACCTCCCTGGGCGAGAGACAGTATTCAGCATTCCTCTGCCTATCAGGCCAGGTGCATTCCAGAAAACACACACCAGATCAGGTTTGGACCAACTTCACCGTTTAACAACACATTTAGTCCCAATCACTATGCAGGCTATTATGTTTATTGATTAAAAACTTGTGTTGCACTAAGAGAATGGATAAAAGTAGAATTTCTTCAAGGCAAATGTTTTCTGTTCCTGGCTGCTGTTGGGCTCTGACAGACCAAATCCTGCCTCTTTAATTCTTGTATGATTCAATCATTTCTAATGCATGGACATTTTTTTTCTGTTTGGAGGAGGCTGAACTATTTAAAGAGCAGGAGTTGATATGAATGTACAGCCAGTCTCTTTTTTGAAGTTCATACGGTGCTTCGATGCACTGTGAGTCACTCATGACAGTGCAGACGGGGGTGGTGAGTGGGTGTGTGTGTGTACTTGTATTGACTACAGAGTGAGTACCATTTGCGCCATATTTACTATCAAAGTGAGGTCTTTGATGTAAAGTGAGGACCGCTTCAATGTCCTCACTTTGTTTGCAGCTCTGCAGTGCTTTACTAGTTAGGTTTAGAGGTATGGTGTGAACTAAGTTTTGGTTCAGGTTAGGGTTAGCTTTAGACCAGTAATGGTTAATTTGTCTGGGTTAGGCATAAATACAGTTATAAAAATGGATGGAAGTCAATACAATGTCCTCAGTTTGATGCAAATACAAGGATGTGTGTGTGTGTGTGTTTACTGCAGTGGACCTTGCCAGCGTCCTGACTCCTGAGGTTATGGCTCCCATCCTGGCCAACCATGAGGTGCAGCAGAGGTTGATGCCCTTCCTGCCGACGGGCGAGTCTCTGCCTCAGAGCTCAGAGGAGCTCAGCAACACGCTCAGCTCGCCTCAGTTCCAGCAGGTGTGTTTACCCCGACCCTGTACTCCGCTTCTGGTTCACACTGCAGCTCAGTTTGAGAAACACAAGAACTTATTTTGTGTTAAACTTCCAGTTTGTAATCAAACCTGTTCAGGTGTATCAGGTTTATGATGATCTTCAGTGTTTTTATTTGAATGTTGGTGTTTCCTGTCTCTCTGCAGGCTATGAGCATGTTCAGCAGCGCTCTGGCTTCTGGACAGTTGGGGCCTCTAATGAACCAGTTCGGCCTGCCTGCAGAGGCTGTCGAAGCAGCCAACAAAGGAGGTCAGTGGTCTCCTCTCATTACACACACACATTTGTTCTTCTATCCTCATGGGGACTTTGCATTGACCTCCATTCATTTTTTTAAAATAATTTCTATAGCCTAACTCTGACCCCTTACTCTACTACACCTAACCACCCCACACATACCTGACACTAAACTCAATTCACACCTTAGTCCAAAACCAAACCCCTCACCCAAAATCATCATCCGTACTAGTGGGGAACAGAATTTGATCCCCACAAGGCTGTCTGTAAAATGGTCCCCATGATGGAGCAAATACACACACACACACACACACTCACACACACACACACACACACACACACACACTTGAATTACATTAACAAAACCTTTTCTAAATACTATAGTCTGCATGGAAAAATATTATCTTAGGTTAAAAATATGTATTATGTCAAGCCATAAACCATTGTCCTTATTTGGAAATTAGTATTTTAACTTACAATGATCAATAAAAACCTAAAGGATTGTGATTTATTTTGTTGCTTAACTATAAAATCAGTTTAAAACCCTGCTAAAATATTAAAAAGTGTACTTGTATGAATTCAACTCATGTATCAATTGCAGTAGTATAAGTTGTTCATGTGTAACACTGACAACTTATCCTGCCTAATATGGAACATTTTTCATGGTGTTTTGTGAAGAAAACAAGCCCTTATAATTTATTTTAGTTCAAAATCTATTTTACTCTTAGTGCTTCATTACTGCCACCTGCTGGTAAATACACACACTTTATTAATGTACTAGTTTTAATATATTGCAAGTATATTTTTTATTTGGTAGATGTCAGTATTTTTATTATTTTATAATGCAAAGTTTTTAGGAATAGAAGTGCCATAAAAGTGGAAGACTCAAACCTTAGTCACATAGGTTAATAGATGATAAATCAACACTTTAATTCTTATTTTCTTACTAAATCTTATTAAATTTTAGTTGTTTTAACAGCTGAGAAACTCTGTGATAGAATAAGTGTTTCAGACCTTTGTTCTGCAGATGTGGAGGCGTTTGCGAAGGCCATGGAGACGGAGACGAAGCCGGATCAGGACAGTGACTCCAAAGATAAGGAGGATGATGAAGACATGAGTTTAGACTGAATGAAGATAATTTAACACTGCTATTTATTTGTATTTATTTACCTGCTGCTGTTTTTGTCTGAAGACAGACTATTAGGCTAAAGACGTAATGTTGCTAAAACTGTGACTCTCAGCTAAGAGCACCTTGAACCAATATCTCTGATTTAACTCAGTGATTGTTGAAGCTGCATGTTCTCTCTTCACACCAGAGTAAAACCAGAAAAACAACTTTATCCTGCTGTTGTCTTTTAATCCGCTTTAGATTTTTAATGGTCTTAAACAACAAAATGCTTGAATTTCTTAAAATATTAAAAAAAAAACTTTATTTTCACAGAGCACATTGTTTTAACCACGCCTACACAGACAAACATTAACACATTAGGTTGTTTATCTGGAACATTTTCCACCACATTAGACACAAACAATCTCAATCAGGTAAAAGGTTGTGATTCTCTGTCAGACACAAACGTCTGAAGACGAGCTGCAGCAGTATGAAGAAATGCCAACACTGAAATATCACATTTGATTGGATCATTATTTCACTGTCACTGTGGTTTCAGGCACTTTTCCACTGGATCTAAAAAACTACTGCTGTCGGCACAGAGCAACATCCATTTCTGAACACGAGTCATAAAAATACAATCAGTTATCGTCCAGCTAATCCTGAACACTGACAAAAGCTACAGTGACAGGTTCTTTGGGCTGGACTTGTTTCAGCTACTGAACAGAAAATTCCTGAGAAATAAAATGTAACACAAAGTAAGACCAAAGCGTAATCTGTAACAGTGCTTTCATAAAACTCATCCCTGGGTAATGACAAATAAAGCCCTAAACAAAACACCTGTGAAATCCAGTCTGTGCACCAGAACACAACAAACACTCCAGTCAGACCTGCCACAGGGTCTGAACTAGTTTCTTTTAATTAAGATAAACATGTGAATTTGAGTCAGTTCATTAGAGACAAACATCAAATAAAAATAAAGGCCACTTCTTTCTCTAAAAACATTTTCAATCACAATCAGTTATATTTCATTCAGATGGCTAAAAAAAAGCTTCATCACAGTGAGTTAAAAAGGCTTTTACAAAACCTACAGTGCGGGTTTATTAGATAAAATAAATACTTAAAAAATAAAAGCAAAAAGGTGCAGGTGCTGATTTTTCTTTTTAGAAATGCACAAATCACAGGTGTACATTTCTTATAAATATGTCAGGAACAATAAGGTGAAGAAAGCAAAAACAAATAAAATAAAAGCACCAACAATGTGCTGATTAAACATCTCTAACATAGAGCTCATCAGAACGTTACACACATCACCATGTCGACAGTACTTGACAGAATGTAAACTAGTGTTTTATTTACAGTGAAATCAGATGGTTCCAGAATTATTTCTTTCATAACACCACAGCTCAGAAACTGATTCATCTGCTATGTTTAAATGGCTGCAGCTCATCGGGTCTGACGCCTCTGAACCAGTCCACTTATCAGGTCTGATCCTACTGAACCAGGTCTAACCCTGCTGCACCAGTCTGCGGTAGTGTGGCATGACCTTGCTTTCGGGGAGGTACAGTCCCATCTCCAAGGCAACCAGCACGGAGACCTCCAGAGGAATCAGCTCCCGTCTGTTTATACGAAATCGCTCCTCCAGTTTCTGCTCATCAACAGGGAAGAAAAAATAAAAATAGAGGATGTGATGAAGAGTCCACAAACTGGAAGAACCTTATGGTTAAAGTTATGTCAGAAACAGAAAGATGAACAACACATTTATTTACAAGGAATTGACAAATCAAGACTTTCTGTTGTCACCATGGTAACATAAAACAGAATTAACTGTTTCTCTCCATTTCAAGCAGTACTTGAACTACTGCAGCTGCTGTTACCATGGCAACTACAGGTCCACCAAGACTGAAATCTTAATGTTATAAAGTTTTATTGCAGGAAAAGAAAAACAGTCCTGTTGCTGCACTTTGTGTTTTATGGATTTCCTGAGCTTTGATCCAAACCTGTGGTTAGAGATTCATATAACTAAACTTATACTAATGAAGATAATTACACTAAAGACAACAGACTACACGGATTGGATTAAAAAAAAACCCTCACATGAACCCAAAGCCCTGACTCAAGGTTTCTGAGGCTTATTTGTACACCTGTATGGATTTATTGTTGTGCTGAGAGCCTGCTGTTGTCGACACTGTAAGGCTTATCTCTGACATGTTAGTGAAGAAGAGGAGTGGATGAGGCTGAGGTGAGGCTCTAAGAAGCAAACAGAAAGTTCATACTCTTTAGACTAAAGACTGGTTCTTTACATACAGGATCATTTGTCATGAGCAACCAAGACAGCTAGTAAAGCCTGTTTTAACCAACCCGTTTCTTTGTGTTTTACAATCCTTAGATTGGTTTTGAAAAGGTTTAACCTTTCCCCTTAGTCAGCTGGTTCTCCCTTCTAATATTAAATAATTATATGATGAGTCAAAAGACACAGGACACCCTTTTATTTTGAACCAATATGGTGGCTTTTGAGATGGTGGCCATGCTCTGGACGTAGCCTAAATATTGCAGTGAAATAATCTGCCAGTGCAGTATGACATTTACACTTAAAAGCTAAAGACTTCTTGAAATAAGGAAAAAATTCCAGGTTAACTAGATTAATAATCTAAACACATTCTGCTTTTGCTTCGTATATCAGTCTCAAAAGAAGATCAAAAATACTTTTTGGCTGATTGTAAGACTTGGTTAGATGGACAATTTTTGCAGTGAAATGACTGCTCAAACAATAACAGATTAAAATGGCTCCATTTTAAACATGGTTGGGACTAGGTTAGTTTAAGAGAACTAGTTACCATGGAAACATGTGCTTCCTCTTTTGTGCAACCAAATTATATGGCAGGCCATTTTAACATTTAATAGTCTGACTGAATATCTATTTCAGATATCTCAAATACATTTCTTCCTAGTC